>JANHJO010000244.1:118156-141143 GCA_032468235.1 Pseudoxyrhopus heterurus
TGGAAGGCTGAGTCGACCTTGAGCCTGGTGGGATTTGAACTTGCTAAATTGCAGGCAGCTGGCAGTACTAATTACTGGATTCTAACCGCTGCACCACCAAGGCTCATCTGAATCCAAAGTAGGAATGAGGATGGAGAAAGTATCTCACCATTGCCCTTCCTAGTTCACTGGAAGATAAAGGCACTGGAAGATAAAGGCAGGGGGGCATTCAGACTTGTAAGATTCTGTTACTGTAACCTTGTAATAAAATTAGTAGCATCCATTACTTTGCTTGCCTAATTTGGTCTACCTCAATGAGCTTACATGATGGCATCTCCCCTAATTGTGGGAGATCCACAAAGAATTGGGACCTCAATGGTGAGAAATGTGTGTGATAGGGCTTACCTTCCTTTGCCTGTTCTAATTCATTTTGGTTCCCATGTGGACCTTCATTCATACTGGAAGATGGGACAAGCTGCATTTGAGTTCTATGGAAACTGTTCCCTCAAGAGTGAGGGAAAGATATTATTTGCCAGGATTCCAGTTTCGGGAAAAGGTTTACATCTCCCCCACTTTAAGAGACTAACTTTACTCTTGTAGTGTCCTTTGAAAAAATAGGTTTTACCAAATTGCTAATTGCTGAACAGCAACATTGTAGAAAAGCAATATCAGTTATTCTTTTGTTCATTATATTAGCATAAAAAGATTAGAAGGTCTGAGTTAAGAAAGCAGAATTTTAAGAGGTTTTTTTAAAAAACATTTAACCTATCCAGGAAGCAAAATAACTTAAATGTAGGTAACTGAAGCTCTCAGGGGAAGCAAGATTGTTTCATTTTTGCCACCAACCATCAGGGGGTGCCTTTGAAAGGGCCCTCTGGCTGTTGTGTGTGGGGTGCTGTTGGAGGGACAAAGAAGACTATTTAAAAACCTTTGTGCAAGTGTGAAAAAAATAAAGCTTCCGACACCTTCAAATAAATACAATTTTGATTGCTTTGTGTGAAAATATCTGCTGGAAGCATGCTAGAGACAGTTAAAAAAATAAAGCTATTTTCGACTAGATTCTTCTGTATTTTTTCTCTGAAGATGATTTCAGTAGAAAATAAAGGTAATTATATTACACAGAATGACATGGTTTCATTTGGTTCAAAATGTTCTTCTCAACAAATACAGGATTTGACCGCTAGAGGTCTGTATAACATATTTATTTTTAGAAAAAGTATTTACCATTACTCAGTAGTATCTATACTTTTAAAGAATTTCTTCGTGTTCCAAAATTAATAGCAGAAGGGAGGATAAACTTTATTTCTTGTGTAGATTAGAGGATAATAATAGATCTTTTCCTTTGCTAATTGCTGCTATTTTAGTATGTTTTTGATTTGCTGACATTTAACCTAATATCCTGCTATAGTAAATCATGGATTGAGAGTTTGACATCTGTTGCTATAAGGTCACATAAAGCTTGCAATCCATAAGCATACTGAATCTAGTTATGAAAAAGTATATGTTTGCCATAATAAAAATTCCACATTAAGGAAAAATGAAGAACTCACTTGAGTTGCAAAATGAGCACGCTGCCCCAGAAATAATTTTTCAGATATACAGCACATTTCTTCCAGAGCACTTTTAAATTCTCAGAAAGTAGAGGATGTAAAGTTTGAGATCTCTTCCTGATTCTTTCCTTTCATGAATATTCTATCAATCTCATCATTTCTCTGTTACCTTTGATGCTGAAATTAATGGTCCAAAAAATAGGAGTATGTTGGAAACCCTCTCCTCCCCATACTGAAATGATTCTTTTTCTTATAGTGACCTAATGCCAGACAGATCAGGAATGAAAGATCAGGACCACCTGCAAAGTTCCAATTAAACTAATTTATTCTTACTGAAGCCCATGCACAGGAATCTACTCAACTACTGGTTAGTACTGTTTTGGCACTAGATATGGGTTAATGCAATTCAAGGGCAGGTTAGACTTAGTCCATTTGTGGCTATATAGAGATTCTAGTCTGATTGCTTTTTTGACCCCTGCTTCCAGGTTCTCCCACTTCTTCTACTACATATTATTAGGTTTATTGTATTGAATTAATCATATAATAAAATTATTAAGACCCCCCTTAATCTTATAATTAAGTAGGTCCCCCTTGGCCTAATCAGTCAATATGATTTGGTCATGCCTATGATAAAACTTTGATTTTTCCCACCAATACAATACAAAATGTTATTTTAGCTGAAAGTTTATTACTTCATTTTTTTTATTTCAAAATGTAGTAAAAAGGATAACATTCCTTTCAGGTCACTTATTAATCCATGGTACTGACTCTTCTTCATATTCAGGATGATGGTGATTTGTTACACCCAGAATACCAGAAAGTAGCCGTTTCTCCTTGTGTTTTCCTCTTCTTCTTTATAAAAGATTTTTATATTATGCTTCTAATCTACATATTCACCTTATCATGTTTTGATTGTTTTTATGATTTTATATAACATTTCTGAAAAGAAAATGTGTGCATGAATACATCAGGGCTGTCAAACTCCTGGCCCACGGACTGGATGCGTCACGCAATGGCCATGCCTACGCCCGGTTTAGCGAAGGGGAAAAAAGCCCGATACGTCATGTGATGCCACCATGAGTTTGAAACCCCTGGAATACACAGTATATATAGATAATGTCATTATAGTCTAAGCCAAAAAAAGTGTACCCAGCAAGGTAATCTACATTAAAATTGGATTAAGTATTTTGAAGACACACTAACTCATATAATTTATTACCGGTAGTTCATAATATTTTCTTTCCTTTATCTTTCTTTCACATTGGATCCCATAATTTAGGACATCAATAGCTTAAAAAAATAAGCAATATACAGAGGGCATTAGGTCTGTTGGTACAGCATCATTTGAGCTTCTCCAAACTCCACTTACGATAAATAGCTGGAAAGATAATTTAAAAGATGGGAAAATAGAACACCTCAATTTGACTCTGACTCTAGCCGCATATTTATTTCCAAATACATCAAACATATTTTTAGAAAATAAGAATGATGATTGAAGCTTAATGCTTTTTTCCAGAAATGCACCAACTAAATTAAATTCTTTCCAAAACGTACTTTAAAAAATTACTTCTCAACATCTAACCAGTCCTAGCCTTTCAGCTGAGGGATATGAAATACCATGTTACAAAGAGTATTATTATGACAGCAGTTGTGATTCTTACAGAAACTAAACAAGTCCCTAACCT
The DNA here is from genome assembly GCA_032468235.1 of Pseudoxyrhopus heterurus. NCBI lineage: Eukaryota > Metazoa > Chordata > Lepidosauria > Squamata > Pseudoxyrhopus > Pseudoxyrhopus heterurus. Next base: position 121,371 of record JANHJO010000244.1, read on the forward strand.
ATGTACTAGGAGAAATATAATGAATCACAAACACGATTATGCCATGCCAGAAAAACAGAAATGTTATTTTTCTAAATTTTCATCACAATCTCTCATATTTATATTAATTATGGAGCCTATATTTTGTCTTCTAATAGGAAATTTATTCTCAGAAAGAGAAAATAAAGCCACAGATTTCCCCAAGTTGGGAAAAAACAGAATGTTTTGGAAAAAAATAATGGAAAATAATGGAAACTGCATATCTGTGGTCTAACAAGGGAATAAGTGTAACTGGTGGCTGAGGAGAAAAAAAGAATTTAACACTCAAATATGGGCTCTTCCCCAGTTTCTAATAAGAAAATGATGGTGACAGAAGAAAAACATGCATTTCCTGAAGTGTCAGAAAATGATATCATCATATGACATATGGCAGCAGAAATGTTGTATCCACTGTTCCAGAGTTGACAATACATATTTTTGCCCATTTGTAGAAACTGAAAGCTGTAAGGATTTTTTTCTTTTACTCACATTCTTTGTACACTAGGAAATATTCAGTATAAAGATTGCAACTAGGAAGAATAATATAAAAAAGAGATTTTTTAAATATTAGACTTGATGGCAAAATGACAAGTTTACTAAGCTGAAAGATATTGGGACTCATCCTATGCAAAATGTATTAACATTCTGGTGTGATACATTGATGTTGACTGTTTCAACTATTTCCTTTCTTGGGTGTGCTGTGCTCGTGGGTAGTCTTGAATCCTCGTTTATGGACAGGTTTATGTAGTTTTTATGGAAACATTTCCCCCCCCCAAAAAATAGTTTCCCATTGCCTTCTTCTTAGAGCTGACAGTGACAGGCCTAAGATCATCAAGCTGACTTGCCCCTCAAGTGGGACTAGACCTCATGGATTCCTGATTTCTAGTCCAGTGCCTTAACCACTACATCAAACTGCTTCTCCTTCAATCACAGGATCTTATAAGCTGATTTTAGAAAGAGGATTTGAGTATCAAATTAAAAACAATTTTAACAGCACCTTCATAGTTCCAGAGGAAGAAGATTTATATATAAGTTACCTAGGTTACCACCTTGCAAGGATTAATAACATACTGAGGAAAACAGCCTACTTATATCTACTTACTAGATATGAGAAACCAGGCCTTAAAAGGAAGTCCAAATTGAACGCTTATTAGAAGAGTTCACACAACATGCCTAAATTCTCAGATTTCACCAACATTACAGGGTAGCACCAAACAGAACCCTGCATCTGATCTGTGTAGATTCTATTGAGAAAAATGGATCAATAATATGATCAATAATATGCCTTACACCAATAGTTTGATGTAAGGCAACTTCCTGTATTAATTTATTGAGTTAAAGACAAATTGTTACAGAAGCTATACTCTATTAATAGAACATAACACATGTGGTAATGATAACACTGAAGGAGAATATTTGTAGATCAGGATTGCAATGAAGGTCTTTGGTGCTTTCTGAGCTTGGTTGCTGCAGACATTTCATTATCCAAACTAGGTAATATCATCACTGCTAATGCTGGCTTAGCACTGATAATGTTACTTACTTTGGGTAATGAAATGCCTGCATGAAACTCAAAGAGCACTAAGGACCCCTGATACTGCTGAAAAATAAAGCCATTCCTCAATGAGATGTAGGATAATATGCTAGTCCTGCAGTTCCTTCTTTCTTGCATTATAACTGACAACTCATAGCTCAGTGTTAGTCTACCAAAGACCACAGTTTTAAAGTGATTTCATACTATATCAAAGTTTTATTTGTAGTATCAGATTCGGGATTGTGCCTGCACACATTAAATTCATTATTTTATGTTTCAACAATTGAATCACAAACATAACTGTAAGCTTTGTCAACATTCCAGATAATGATTATCTGATTTAGCACCAACAGGGTGATCTTTTTGGGTTTTTTTCTCTATGTAAAAATTGTTAGAAAATAACAGCATAATCCCTTTGCCGAGCAAAAAGCAAGCAAGTAGAATCATCAGTTTCCTGGCAAGCCTACTTCAAAAGCAAGAGGAAATAAAACAGCGGTAACAAGAGATCTTAACCACTGAAAGTGTTTTGTTTGCTATTTAAAAAAAACATTTTAACATTAACATTGAACAATAATGCCATTTGTCAGTGCAAAGTCAGCTATGAAAGCAGAAGCAGAATAATATTTCTTTGTTTTAGTCCCAGGAGTATTTGGATGTGTGCATAATGAAGTGTTAAACAAAAAAGCTACCATTGGATCAATGATGCTCAGTAAATAGAATATCAGGTACAAATACCAGGTAAACTAAGTAAACAAATACTAAGTAAAAATGATACTAAGCTGGCAGGAATAGTCAACACCCCAGAAGACAAGCTCAGGATTCAAAAGGATCTTGACAGACTTGAACAATGGGCCTTTTTCAGATATACTTTTTCAGATATACTCCTGGAAGGCAACACTTCGCTGAGAAAGCATTCCAAAAAGATCTTGACAGACTTGAACAATGGCCCCTATCCAACAGTATGAAATTTAATGTGGAGAAAAGCAAGGTTTTACACATAGGCAGGAAAAAACCAAAGTACAGAATAGGCTCAAAAACAGTAACTATGAGAGAAATCTAGGAGTCCTAGTGGACGATCACTTAAATATGAGCCAGCAATCTGCAGCAGAAGCCAAAAAAGCTAATACGATTCTGGGTTGTATAAAGAGAAGCATAGAATCAAAATCACATGAAGTATTAGTACCATTTTATAAAGCCTTAGTAAGGCCACACCTGGAATACTGCATCCAGTTTTGGTCACCACAGTGCAAAAAAGATGTGGAGACTTTGGAATAAGTGCAAAGAAGAGCAATTAAGATGATTAAACACCTAGAGACTAAAACATATGAAGAATGGTTGCAGAATTTGGGTTTGGCTAGTTTAGAAAAAGGAAGGTCTAGGGGTGACATGATAGTAGTATTCCAGTATTTGAGAGATTGCCACAAAGATGAGGGGGTCAACTTGTTTATCAAAGCATCTGTAGGCAGGACAAGAAACAATGGATGGAAATTAATTGAGAGAAGCAACCTGGAACTAAGGAGAAACTTCCTAACAGTCAGGACAATTAACGGGTGGAACAGCTTGCTGTCAGAAGTTGTAGGTGCTTCATCACTGGAGGATTTTAAGAAGAGATTGGACAGCCACTTCTCTGAAATGTTATAGGGTCTCCTGCTTGAGCAGGGGGTTGCACTAGAAGACCTCCAACGTCCCTTTCAGCTCTATTCTGATTGAGATTGAGATTAAGAACTGTTTTCCTATTTGTTTGAGATAAAGCTGACACACACCCTTGCCATTTGCCAGGATGCTTTCACTGATGGAAGTTGCAGTTCAAAAACTCTGAAGGACCCCAGCCTGTCAGTTTCTGTCTTTCTCCAGGTTTTCTGAAGAGTACATGGAAGCTGTTTAGGGAGGGGTGAGTGCTTTCCCTTTTTTGCATTTTGAGACTTCTCTGCATGGAGCATAGTAAACTAAGAAAAACGCTACTTGTTTTTGTCTTTAGAATCTACCAAAAAGAGTACAGTAATTGTAAGTTAATAAAGAAAAAGAATAATGATAAAGGAATCAATATGTTTAGTGCAGGATCCAATCTGGGACATGTATATTTCCCTTCATTTATGAATATGTTTAGTCTTCAAAATGTTACTCAAAGATCATCATCATCATCTCCTTAATGACCCCATAATTCCAGTGGTGGAATTCAAATTTTGTTGCTAACGGTTCTGTGGGCGTGGCTTGGTGGGCATGACTATGCAGTCGGCCAATCAGAGGTGGTATTTGCTGGTTCTCCGATCCAATCAAAATTATCACTACTGGTTCTCCTGAACCTGTCAGAACTGGCTGAATACCACCTCTGCATAATTCCTAATGGGGTGGAATCTGGGCAACTGAATTCTTTTGACAACTAAGTATGTAACTTTAAAGTCTTTTTTAGTTACTAAATATTGAGTATGAGGTTAGTCAGAGTGGAACTTGTTGAATAAAGGCTCAATGAATCTTAGCTGATAGTTAGACTAAATTCACATTGTAAAAGGATATGAACAATTGATTCAATTACCTGATTCACACAGAAACGCCAAGGGGATCACATTCATGCAGGCTCTAGAAAATGCTTATCAATACTGAGATAATTAAGTGAGCATAGGTAAATTGCTTGAAACTCTTCCAAGATTCTCTGAAAGACTGATACGTCTTTGAGATTTGATTTAAATTATTTTGAGATTCCATGTCCCAAATATGCTGTATGATAAGAACGTTAGCATTTTCTAATCCTAAAGGAATACATACTTGGTAAGAGACAGAATGAAAGCAATTTATTTATACTGTTTTTCTATCTCTGGCATATAATTACCAAGATGTATGGAAGCATCCCAGTTGGATCTAAGTTCATCTTTATCCAGGCAAATAGAGTAACTAACCAAACATTGGCTTTGATTCTTGGCAATCGAAAAACTAGTCTTAAAACCTCATTAGAGATAACTGTAAATATAACAATCAGAAATATTTTAAAAATATTCTACTTTCCCCCCCTTTATTTTAAATATATATTTAACAGACAAACATGTAGGAAAAAAGAATAAGTGAAAAAGAATTAAACATTTGAATAAGGATATTCAAAATAAAATTAAGTGAAGGCTATATATAAAATAATCTTAACTGTTAATAGAACTGAGCCAACAATCAATTTTAATAGAAGTAACCAAAGTAATAAGAATTGTCTACCACATCCACATCTATCAATTTTAGAAGATCCATCCTTATGAAAAACAGATAAAGTATTATATTTAAAATTTTATGCAAAAATAGCAAATTCAGAAGTGATACAAATCGGTGTGGGGAATTATGCCCCCTAAATGATTTATAAAGCAAATTAAATTCCCTAGCAGACAAACTTATTTCAAAACTGATGTTACTCCCATAACATAGTCTGCCATTTTCTAAAGCAGAGTTAATGTGTGATTTCCATTAAGATGTGTTACGTATCCTGTTGGCTATTATTACACAAAAACCAACATAGTTGGAGCAATATAATATTCTATAATATTTTGCAAAAAAAAGTTAATAGAAATTAAAATAAGATTCAATCATTAAGATTTGTTTAATTTTTTATTTATTTGAATAGTCTTCCAGAATTTGTGGCTTTAAAATTTGTCACCACAATGAAGGGAAACAACAACAGCAACAACCACAACAACAACAACCAGGCCTGATTGTTGCATTTGCACCAATTTTTGGAATTTAAAAACATGTCCAATTGTGCTTTTTCAAAGGATCCAAAGTTGGAATAAGAGCCAAATTGTGCTCTATACAGTAAATGAGTGACTTAGTTCAAAACAAATGATCTGATGGCAGTTGGAATAAAATTTTCTTCCTGATGTATTCTTAGAATTGTTACAATATTTGTTCTGAACTGTATTATGTTATCATTTTGTTGGGTCAAGGCAAAGTGTGAGGATTTAGTGCATATCGTGAAAATGTGCTCCTAGAAATTATCCTATCTGCAATAGTTAAAAGCATATCCAGTTTTGTGATTCATCATTCCTCCCTGATAGCACTGTTCTTTCCAATGGTTTTTAATGGAAAACTATCCAAGAGTGATTTTCATCTTGGATGACTGAACATCTTGTTGCAATCAAACGGAATAATAATTTAATGATGCCTTAGTGTATTAGTAAGAACAACAATATATCAATTTCTGACACCATTCAAATATGGAATTTCATAGGTAAAATTATGTCACCAATAAGAATTATATAAAAAAAAATCATGGTCATCCAACCAACCCACGCCTATGCCTGTTTTTTGTTTGTTTTGAGCATTGCTCTAAAGTCATGAATGGAAAATTCCCACTTTTAAATTGCATTTTTGCCAATACTCATGATTAGTATTTTTTTCATGTAGCTGCATTCATGTGTAACAGCACTGCCACACCCCAAAATTGCATGTAGTAATAGATGATATGCTGCTATCCAGATGTTTTGGACTTCAGTGTCTTATTAACTACAGCTAGCATGGTTAATAAGAAAAAGATAAAAGGAATTGTAGTCCAAGATGTCTGGAAGGAACCAGAGTGCCTAAACTCGGGATAATGGTTTAGAATATTATCCTAAATATAATAGAAACTAAGAATACTTTTAAGAGAGAGGGAGGGACGAAACAGTGACTAATTCTAGGCAAATTTATCTGAAAATATGTACCAATGTTTCCTGGACTAACCTTAAGAGAATTTGAACATGATTACATATTTTAAATACATTTGACTTGGAAGCATATGGTCAGGAGTTCAGTCTATGTGCTGGCTGAAATGCCGATGGACTGATAAAACACAACATCCCCAGGGAAGCTAAATGATAAGGAGGAAATTTGTGATAAGCTTTTATTGCTCTTTTTTTTAAAAAAAGTTAAAGGTAGTTGGGGAGCAGAAAGAACTGAATTTGACTGAGGCTTCAATACTAAAAGAAAGGACTTAATTTAACATAAATATTTTATATTTCTTTAGGATTTTGTTTGTGTGAGTATATTCAAAGGTTATTTACACACCATCATGGAGAAAAACTATGTGATCACTAAAAATTGACACCGATCTGATGGTCCACAATCAATAAAATACAATGGTTTCTGATTGAATGGTAGAAAAAATGGTGAGAAAAGTCTGATAGTGGATTGATTGCCAGAGATGAGCAGTGTGTGTGTGTGTGTGTGTGTGTGTGTGTGTGTGTGTTTGGTGTTTGTCTCCTCTATTTTGTTCAAGCATACGCTAGTCAGCTATCAGTGTGAGAGGCGTTAATCTGCATTTCTGCATGAAGCAAGGGCCTCATAGTCTCTTCTAAGTCTATGATCTTGTGAAGAACCTGGCATGCCATCTGTACATTTAAGGAGAGATGGAATATAAATGTAATACTTCAATAAAATAATATAGAGTCAAGAATCACAAATCTTTTCTGAGAGTTACTGGAAGTTCAGTGAGGTAAAAATTTAATAAAATTAATGAAGTACATGACAGGGAGCAAAAAGTGAGCACCTCTAATTGGATGTATTAATGCATAAAAAGATCTTCCCGAAAACACAGTCTTCAGCTTATGACAATTGAGCACAAAATTTATGTTGCTAAGTGAGAAATTTGTTAAGTGAGGTTTTGCCCATTTTATGACTTTTCTTGCCACGTTTGTTAAGTGAATCACTGCTGTTGTTAAATTAATACTACTACTAATAATAGTTAAGTGAAGCTGGTTTCCCCACTGACTTTGCTTGTCAGAAGGTTGCTCATATGACCCCAGGGCACTGAAACCATCATAAATGTGAGTCAGTTGTCAAATATCCAAGCATAATGCTGCAATGGTCGTAAGTATGAAAAATGGTCATAAGTCACTTTTTCAGTGCCGTTGTAACTCTGAATGGTTGTAAATTGAGGACAATAACTGTATTGGATTGCAGAGTTCAGTTGTTTTCAGTAACATCATCTGCAAATTTATCTCAGAGGAACACTAGATTTTTTCCCAACTCCTCCCCCTCAAAAAATTTAATGTGAGAGAATAGGCTGAGGCTTACTGAAAAATGGTATAGAAGACAAATGATTTTTTTCTGTCTTCTTTTTCTTTTGGCAGGATAGATTCATCTTAAATGCTAAGTTTTAGGTAAACAAATCAGATATTTATTTGCTCCCCTTGTTCATCCCCTATTTTTGCTGTTTTGCTAACTGAATCCGATTTAGATTATCTGTATAAACGAAGGTTTCAAAAATAAAATTAATATCCAATGTGCTAAGTCTGAAGTATAGCTAATGGCCGGCAAAAGAAATAAGTTAATGGGACAAAGAACATTTTAGGGAGCTCAGATGAAAAACAATTCCACATTGCAGGTGCAAGCATGACATATTTGGCTTACTTTGCTTTGGGAGATGTTCCTCATGAGTAATAAAAAATTGCCTGTGCTCTTCCATCCCAAATGTGCCATTTGCCAATATCCTGAAATGGCCATTTCAGCATTTAGTTGCGGGCAGAAAACATTTCTCAGGTGTTTTTAGGAATAGCATACATTTAATAATTATGGGTAGTCCTTGACTGCTTAATGATGGTTCAAAATTAGAACAGCCTCACCTGGCTTCTATCAAGCAAAGTCAATTGGAGAAGTCAGATTTAATAATTGCATAATTCACTTAATGAACATGCTATTTGCTTAGCGTCTTTGGTAAAATAGTCATAAAATCAGTAATGTGATGACCCACTTAGCAACCAAAATTCTGGTATGCAAGCAAATCTTCCCTCCCTTGCAATGTCTTTTAGTTTTACTTCTACTTGCAGTAGTAGCAGCTCTAGAATGAAGTTGGCTACTCATCCTCAATACCATGGACAATACAGCTGCTAGCTATAGGAAAGAAAAGAAAAGAAAAGAAAGAAAGGAAAATGATGAAATACTTTTAAAAAATATTAAAAAGTATCCTCTTGAACTGATGGGTTAATAAGGGCAATTAATGATATCAAAATGGGTGTGACTGTCATGTAATGTTATGTTTGTATTAAGTGATAGTCATTACAGGGAGATGAGCAGCCATATAAAGCTGATAGATTGATAGATGGTAGATGCTATCTACTATAATGACATATTGTATTAGTCACTGTAATCACAAATATTCCTCTAGTTTTTATTGAAACTCTTTAAACTGACCAATACTACATTGGATTCCATGCTATACTTCAGCTCTGAAAGTTCTCATTTGAAAATGTCACTGCCCTAAATTAGAAATGCTATTGTGAAAGTTGTTTAAAATGTCAAATGAGAGATCAGGCTAAAGCATATTTTCTTAAGTATAGCTGTGATGTATTCTGCTGGTACATAGTCAAAGTTTATCACAAGGAAATATTTTGGGGGTTGCTAACAACAAATAGACCAATCTTACTAAGTATTCATTAATCAACATGGAGCATTTTGATTAGATTCAAGTAAGTTAAATTAAAGTGCATCCTACTGGACTAAAGCATTGGTTGTAGCCATCACAGTTTTAGACTTTATACGATCATGACACATCATAAAGTATAAATTCTCCACATTGTAAGACACCAGAGTTGGGTTGCTATATAAAAATGATGAATAAATAAATACATTGTAACCTGCTTGTTTAGATATTGGGAATATTAGCTGAATATAAAGGGGTTTTTTTTGTGGGAGGGATTATCTTGTACACCAGGGCAACAAACATATGAAAATGTGCCCAAAATTTTGCAGCATATTTAGAGAAAAATTTACCGGCATTTTTTTTAACAAAAAAACTATTTTGTCTACTACCAATATCCTGGAAGCAATTTTGAAAAATTAGACAATACCACTCTTGATTTTCAAATGCCCTAGATAAACAATCACTATATTTCATAGACTTTGATCAAAGTAGATTTTATCATTCTTGCGGTTTCTCATTTTTCCATGCAGATGTTTTAAATACTGTATCAATTTACTTCTCAAACTGTTGCTGAAAACCTTGTTCCTTTTTGCAACTATTAAGATCCATTCTCCTAGTTATTAATTTTACTATGAAAAATGTAAAACAGTTCTTCTGATTCATTAATTTAAAGGCCGGAAGTGCAAACATAAATAGTTTTTCTGAGTTCATTTACGATGATATTGTTTAAAATTGTACTGAAAATTGAACTAAATAAATTTTAAAACCCACATAAAGTGTTCCAAGTTTTAAATTTCTTCTCTTGCACATGGCCTTCCAAACACATATAAATATTCCAATAAGATTGAAATGCTATTTTCAAACTCCTAGGTGTAATCTCTACTGAAGTGTTTGCAGTTAGTTTTTAGAATGAAATTACATCAGTCCTACTTCAGGGGAAGTGTGAAGTTTGGGCATATAGACCAAGGTTAAATTTTTTATTTTAAAATTAATATTTCCACTGTTTTACTTATAATTATTCCTGAGAAATGATAAGATAGATAGATTGTCCCACTGCAGGGAGAGTTGATGCTCCAATCTTGAAAGGAAAAAATCTTCATTTTTTTCTGAAATCTTTTGCACCCTGTACTTTTCCAGTGTTGAAGCTTCAAAATGGGAGGAGGAAAAGGGGGATGTAATGGTATTACCAAGGATGAGAAGGCTCTGGGCCAAAGATTCTAAGTTTACACATGCTCCTGGAGACCCTCATACTCCCCTCTATTTTTCTCTTCCTCCTCCTTTACAATATGTGTCACTTTGCTACTTCTTTGTTCCCGTACTGCTTAACAGGAACTTTGTTAACAAGAATAAGAACAAGAAGAAGCCTTTTTTTTTCTTGTTCTTTGACATATAAAAGGCCTGGAAGTGCTGCCAAAGAAAACTGCAATCCATCATCTTCTTTTCTCCTATCAGTCTTTAGGATGGGAAAGTTCAGCCAGGTCTTCCCGTGCATATTGCAGTAAGTGGTACCATCATCACTAGGGGATGTATATATGCACACAAAATTTTCAGACTGAAACCTGCTTCTCCTCACAAATAAACTACTTAGTCTTACGATTGAGATAAATTTGTTTCTTCCCTGATTTCAGTGAGAGAGAATTTGTTAAATATGAACATATCACAAAATGGCAAAACTCAGGAAAAGCAGAACATCACTGCAGAACATTTATTCTTCCACTCAATTTTCTCTACTAGGCACGCATCTTTAACGGGATCTGAAATGGATTGGCATGAGGATCAGTTGAGAATTTTGGCAAAGGATAGCATATAAAAGTGTTTATAAAGTCCAGAATGGCGGGCAATGGCATATTTTACAGTGAAGTCGTATCTGCAATAAAATACTGTAAATATAGATACTGCATTAAAATGTTTTCCTAAGAACTGTATTTCTACTTGTAAATACTGATGACCACTGGAAAATTTAATAAATACTGAGCTTTTGTGATGAGAGGTATTCATTAACAACAAAAGTCAGGAGAATGTAATGAACATTCATGCTGCATAACCAGTATTATGTGAACTCTTAAGTTTAAAATAATTTAAAAATAGTAAACAAGATAAAAAATAAAATGTATAAAAAGACTGTTCCCCCCTAGTTTATTCACACATTAATGCAACATCTGTATTTTCAATTTTTCCATAAGATCAGCAGAATCAGCAAGGGGTTTCTTAATGGCTTTTTTTTTATTACGGTCCTAAAATTAAAGGGTGGATAGAGGGAAACATTCAGGTTATACAAAAATATAAATAGGTTTAAGAGAATTAGCTGGATATCAACCGCAAAGGTATACACCACCAGAGGGCAGGGGTGTGGCAACAAAGGTTGGCTCAGGTGGTGTCTTATTTTTTATGGAGTAGCTTTGCCCGTGTGAGGGCAACACAGATGTGTTTATGACTTCAAAAACAGATTCCATTTAGTTACTTTGTTCTGTTTTTATTCTCAGAGGCTTTTAATGACCAACTTTATTGCTCTTGCCTTGATGTTCAAACTTTTTGTTTACCTACATCTCTCTGAAGACTTTCTGCTCTCTGCCTGCTGTGATTGGAGGATAAATCATTTTCTGAAAATAAATTTAAACCATTTTCATTAAAGTAAGGGGACAAACAGTCAAGAAATATGCTACAGGGAAAGGAAGTCAGAAGGGTCTTCAGAATATCTGAAGATATTCAGATGGCTGATATATCTACAACTACAAAGATTAGAATAGCGCAAGCATTGGTATTCCCCACGACACTCTATAGGAGAAAGATGGATTTGAAAGATGCAGAATAGGAAGACTATTGATGCTTTTGAACTTTTGTATTGGAAAAGAATAGTGGACACAAAAACAACCTCCCCCAACAAATACATAATTGTATTTCCACTCAAGGCACAAATTCCACTCAAGGCACAAAGGACCAGGCTCAATTATCTTGCTTTGGACACATTACATAAAGACCTAGCTCTCTAGATAAGACCCTAATGGTGAGAAAAGTAGAAAGAAAGACAAGAAGAGGACAACCAGCAGCAAAATTACAGTGGCAATGAATGTGCCATTGGGAGAGCTGAAATACCAGGTTAGGGACAGATCATTATGAAGAAAATCTATATATGTGATCATTAGGAGTTGATGATTTGATTGTACATAACTAACCAACCAACCAACCAACCATGAAAGTGGCATGAAAGTGCTGCAAGATAAACAAATCCCCCAGTGAAAGCATCTAACAAAGGTTTTTTTTTTCTGATTTTAGACCACGCCTCTCTCATCCTTCACCTTTCCATCTTCCACCCTACCATTCCACATTTTAGCAGAAAGAACTACACATGAAATGTCTTTGAAGCATGTTACCCTTTATAGTAATTTCAGATTCAATCCTTCAAGAATTATGAGAAAAAAGATCATATGCTTTTTCCCAGGCATGCCATTGGTTGAGATAATACATTTTGTGGTACATAACTCCATTCTAAAAACTGTTAATAACACAAATTTCCATTGAAATTAAAAGAGAAGAAGTTGAACCTATTAAAAAATGTTTCTTCAAGATATTACATTTTATTTTCCATTCTCCCCATTCAGGCCATCAACATTTTGTGGTCATTCAGCATGGTCAATTTTTGAATTTATGGCATTTTTTTCCCATCTGGGTCCATGCTTTCTTCTATCTTCTACTTACTTTTAAGATATGTAAGAAGCATCATAAGGAAACAATGATGTACCTGATGAGGAATTGCAGTAATTTAATAGTATACGGGTGCACTTAGCCTAGTGGTAATTTAATGCATATTGCTTCAGCTTTGGTTTAACATATAAACCTGCCTAAAAATTGTACAATCCAGTATTATGAATTGTACAACCAAATTGCAGCAGTACAAGCTTGAAAGGAAACAAGTCAAATATGGATCACGAGTGACAGATGTCTCATTTGTTTTAGGATGCTTCTTCTCCCTGCTGAAACCCTGTTATCCTGAAACTTACTGAACTTGAGTATGGATGATGCTATTTTATTGACTATGAAATGATCCAGTGATGCTTTCCCAAGGTTGATAAACAAAAGGAAACATTTCAATTTGCTTTATTGCTACAAAAGTTTTCTTGGCTGCTATTGGAATAATTTTCTATTGAGATTAATAAACAAACAAAAATAGCAACGTTCATGGGACATTTTAAAGATAAATTATTGTAGCATAATAACGAATCAGTTGGGCTCAAAACAGCCACTGATAGCTAGTGAGATTAACCTGGTCTTCTCTTTATTCAAGTGCACTTTGTAGAATATGAACAATTTTACTTCCTCTGCTCCCCCATCAATACACAAATGACAACCCAGATGATCATATTTCTCAAGTTATAGCTTATACATCTCCATAGAGAAATAGGTTATAAAATTGGGTTCAGCTTGTTTCGCAGCACAAAACCTTTGGATTTCTGCTGTAGCCACTCCAACAAACAAAATTAGATCACTCATCATTATCATTGACATATACTGAATATTTAATGTTCTTTCACTAAGCATTCTCAACAACTTTTGCTTATTTTTACAAATTTACTTCACTTGTAATTTGCTATTGATAATTAAGTCTTTTGCAATTTATCATTTTACTAGCCCATGGACAATGTACAAAATTCTAACTCGTTATATATTGAAACAGAAAATGCCTAAATGCACATTATAAATAATAAGTGTAATAAATTATCAGCAACAAATTGCACATTAATGTCTGTTATTGAAGAGTGAATATATTTAGTTTTAAATCAACATTCGAAATCTGAATTTTTTTAATAAAAAAAAACAGTGTTGAAGAGTATAGTCATATGTCAACATAAAAGAGGAATTTTATTACCAAAAGAGAACAAAGTAGGGAAAGGACTTGAATAAAATCTGTCAATGAGGACTACAATCTTAGCATTCATTTTATCATACTCCAGATTTGCCATTATAAAGCCCTTGCACTCAATTTTTATGGTTCTTCATCTTGCAATGAAACATTGACTGAAGAATACTTCACATAGAGATGGGATGGAAAAATAATGGTTTTCCTCCAGATATGGTTGAATTAGAACTGTCTGACCAAAATCTAATTCAAGAGTGACTAGTGCATTCATATGTTGGATCAGGAGTAGTGTCTGCTTCCCATGCTATATGTCCAGTCATCTGGAACACCGGTGTAGGAAATATAAATAAATAAAATACATAAAAGGCAATAGCACTTAGACTTATATACCGCTTCATAGTGCTTTACAGCCCTCTCTAAGCCACATAGAGACATGCCTTCAGATTATGTTGTTTTTTTCAGGATAGAACTGACTAGGCATATGTCATCAAAATGGAACCTCCCACCCACCCATCTCTCTTTCAGCTTCACATACAACTACAACTCTGTTTTTTGTTTGGGTAGAGATGTTTATAATTTTTATATTGTGGGCGTTTTATTTGGCTTATATACTTTATGTAAATCGCAGAGTCTCTTGACTGCAGTGGGGTAAGAATGTAGAAAATCATCAATCAATTATTCTGGCAAGCAGACCATGCAAACAAGGATACACTTTAAGAAAGCTTGGAAGTCTATGGAGTATTTCACAGATGTTGCCTACCAGATGTTTGGATAATATCTTATGTGGACAGACTGTGCAGTCTACAATAAACCTTATAAACTATGAAAATCTAATATATATTCCTACCAGATGTTAAGATAACACCACATATTATCCTAACATCTGTTTTTATGCAAGCAAGAAAGCCTTTATTTTATTGCAATGTATCCTTGTATCATGCAAAACAAACAGATATATGCAGGAATCAGATTATGGAAAGTGTGAAAATGAAGAATAAATTTTTTTACCTCATGAAGGCTCACTGTAATGACTAACATTTCACTTGACTATATAATCAGTAAATTATTTTACCAACTATCTAGTCAAATGCACCTTTCCATTCGAAATGAAATGGCAGTTAGGTATCTTCTCTTGTCTGTCCCTAAACTTTTCCTGGTGTGGTACATATTCACACATCCAAGTTCATCTTACCTTCTCCTTCAGATATTGCCCCACCTAAATGAAGCTGAAGGTGAGGATGAACAATGCATAATGTCTTCACTGTCCAGCATGTGGGGTGGCCAGTAATTATGACACAATACTTAAAATTATGAAGAACACATAATTTTTCCTTTTATATGTCATCTCTTCATCTCTCCATCCATCCATCTCGTCCTCAGATTTGATATTCACTTTATATCTTCAGCTTTGTTCCAACAATTATAATGAATTTCTTGATTTTTGTCTACATGAAGCAGCTTGGCTTATAATCTTCAGCAGAAGGATTCATCTTTTTTCAAAGAAAGTAATTTCTGGGGTTTTTTGTATGGATTACAGGAGGTCATTCTAACAAGTAGCCTTGTCCATGAAAAAAATTTCATTGGTTTCACTTCATTTTGCCATGAGCTGGTTGGTTGGCAGTTGCTTCAAAATGCTGATTTTAACCTTTAAAGCCTTTCATGACATGGGCCTGGGCTATCTGAGGGATGCCTTCTCCCTGGTTACATCAGTCTGGTCCATTAGGTCTTGCAGAAAAAACATGATGCAGGTATCATTTACTAAATTTCATAGTTTATAGTATGGTGGAGTATTCAATTAACATTTACTTTCCTTTTTATAAATGAATATTTTCATATCCAAGTTATTTAAGTATAACATCATGTAGTATTATGCAATACTGAAATTAAGATTATTTTTCTTTTTTCTTTTGCCTTAAAATTAAGGCAAAAGTAATCTTGCTTGTCCTTTCATTTGCACATCTGTGACATTCAAGAAAGCTTTAAAAAAATTTAAACAACAAAGGTTTGTGATTGACAACCCTTAATTGATCTCCTTCTCTATATTTTTTAATGTAAATTTTGAATTGTGTAAGAGTCTTGCCTAGGATCTTGCCTGGGCAAGTAATCTTGCCTTGGATAATCCATGTTGCTGTCTAATGTAACTTCAGGGCATCCAATTGGGGATAGCATAGAAACAAAAATAGAACGTTATTTAATTTTAAGGTGTTTTCCAAATTTTCTTTCACTGGATGCTTTACTTATGCAATTCACTCTTCGTAACACTGAATGTAAAATTCATTTTCCTTCTTTTCCACTTTAAATTTAATCCTAGCAGTGAAATGTTTAAGCTGTACGGTGGTTTTACAATTGTCTTTGAATGATAGGCTTTTTTGCTTTGGTTTGTTCTGATTGCTTATAGAAACATAAATCAAGCAAATAAATGTAGTGTGGTATGTTTTATAAAAGTTTATGCACTCCCTTTTGTAAAACAGCCCTATTATTAATCTGACCTATGATTGTGAGATAATAGAAGGCTGGGTCAATTTTATTAGAAACTGTTTGTTTTTTTCAAACTCACTCTCACATTCCGTTCATCCCTTCTAAAGAAATGAAATATTAAATAGTTATCATAACACATGCTGGAGACCCAAGTAATTATTTCATTTTCAAAAGGAAATGTTAGCAATATTATCTTCTTTCAGAAGGAGAATGTTGGGGAAACATGGATGGCTGGGAATTATCCCCAAACATGTCTCATGTGCCTCAGAAAGTATTGTTCGAAGCTCATTCCATTTCTTCCGTCCCTCACATCCCAAGCTAAATACTAGTGGAACACACACACTATTGGCACAACCTTCTGAATCCCTAAACAGAGATTCTAATGCTTCTTCTCTCTTATTTTAGGTGGAAGGGCCTATATTCTGTTGGGTACATTTGTTTGAATGAGTAAGAAAACAAAACTGAGTTCAGTTTCTAATGACTACATAAGGACTTCCCTATACTCTTTTTGGAAATAGTGCAAAGGAGACAGAATTGCTGTTGTGATAAAATGAATGGAAATCTCCATCTAAGCATTGAACGGATATACAGGAAATCTAATAAACAAAGAGAATAAACAAGGTGGATATATTTACTGAAGCCCACCAATAATGCATTCTTCTTTTATTTTTAAGTAAATTACATGAAAATTACCAAAAAGTGAGGTTTTTAAAAAACCCACAGATAATATCGATTGGTGGTTGTTGTAATCATTCAGTTGTGTCTGACTTTTGGCAACTTTATAAGCAAGTACTCCGTATGCTACCCTATCAAGCACAACTTCTTTTAGTTATTCGACGCTCATCTTTGTATCAGATTAGATGCTATCAAGCCAGCATGTTCTTTGCTCGCCCCTTCTTTTTGTTCCACTAACCATTCCTAGCATCATTGACTTCTCCAATGAATTTGCACGCATGACATGTCCAAAGTAAATCAGACATAATCTTATGATTTTAGCTTCTAGTGATGTGTCTGATTTTATATCATTTAGCACCTCTCTGTTAGTTACTCTGGTTGTCCATGATATATGCAGTAATTTACACCAGCACCACAGTTCAAAGACGGCAATTCTTCTTCAATTAGCCATTCCTAGTGTCCAACTCTGACACCCATACATCATTATAGGGAAGTCTATTGTTCTAACTAGCCTGCTTTTTATACTTATATCAGTATCTCAGTTTTTCCAGATCATATTTATGTTAACCATTGCAAAGTGGCCTAAAGTTATTGTGTGTTTCATTTCAGAATTGCCAAAGTGTACAATTTTTGATCCAAGGAAGCTAAATTCTCAAACTAATTAAAATTTCCTCTTTTCCCATTTTAAACATCTTATGTCCATCAGCAGCTGTTATCATTATCTTTGACTGATTGATTGGTTACATATCATCAATTTGGTGCCAGCTCTTAACCATCCCGTAGGTAGACCTCTTCCAAGATGATCAGATGACACAGGAAATTATTTATCAGAGTTATTATTTGAGTTGTTATGTTTTCCACAAAATTAGAAGAATTTTGGCAAAAATAGAGAGAAAGGACATTCCTTTAAGAAAAGTCACCCTGACGAATGTCTTAGTTTTGCACCACTGTGTGTTATCAGACATCATCTTTGTTTTAGCCAATGTATTGCCTTAATGTAGAAAGAAAAATAGGCTGAGGAATTTTTAAATTTTGAAGACTGTAAATACTTTAATTCGATTAACTAGTGCTTCACAATATGCCTAGTGGCATTGCAGAATGCTATAGAATATAATTCAAATTCAATTAAGATATGCTTAAAACAATGCGAACACGTAATTGGTATTGTTTTTATAGAACAACTTGTAAGTAATAATGCTAGGTTTAAAATAAGAACATTTAATCTGGGTTACAAACATCCTGAGGACAACTATGCAGAAAGTTCTGACTCTTTGCTGCTATTTAGAGGAAGCCCAGATGTTTACAGTTCATTTAAGAGAAATATCTCACAGTTATTCTAATTCTAAAATGTGCAAGGAGGCTAGCAATGCAACATATACAACTAAAACAAGAAATGTTTTTAAATGTAATACATAGCAATATTGTTTCCCAAATCAAAGAGACAAATTCTTACATACATTCACTTGAGAGCTACAGTTAGGATTTGTTTCTAACATTGCTATAATAACAATGGGAGATTAACAAGGCTGTATGTTGACAAAAATCTTCTGCCAATAGTAATTCCTTCTGTGTTATGCCTTACTTTATAGATATAACTAGTGTAGTACAAAACTATGGCTGTTAGAAAACTGTTATAAAGACTTATCATCAATCTATTCATCGAGCCATCTCATGTTTCTTTCAACTGGATGTTGTTCGGATGTGCTCGACTACAAATCTCATAAGCAGAATAAAGAATTTTCATTCTTCTCCTTCTCTCTTTCCTTCTCTGCAGTTCCCTGGGAAAGCAGCTGAAATTAAGGGCCCACTTATCTCTTGACATGGACATGGTCAACAATTTTTTTCCTGCCATGTTCTCATGATGTTACAATCATCTCATCTTCAGTTATTCCTTTTTAGTGGGCAATAAGCTGTGCAGTTTTGCAATCTAGTACACTTCACAAGACGATTTGATCCCTGTTGTGGTCTAGTGAATTTTACAGGGAAGGATCCTTCTGGCACTTTCTGACCAAGTTGAGACTTTCACAGGCATATTCCATAATCCCTGGAGAGTATTTTCCAAGGTCATTCTGCTTTGAATAGAGGGTGAATAGTGGGAGAGACATAAATTACCCCAAAGCAGCTATGAGAGTGAGAGAGAGGCTGTATGTTAAAGCTGTTAAAGAAATAAGACAGTCATCTTTCAGCAGCTTCCCAGTGCAATTTTTCCTGGCGTCAGTTTTTGAACAAAGATTTGCCAGAATGATCCTTCCCTATAAAGTTCACTAGAACTCAACAGGGATCAAATAATCTGTGAAGTATGTTAGATTGTGCTCATTGCAAAACTGCACAGCTTGTTGCTGTTGTTGTTAGTTGCGAAGTCATGTCCGACCCATTGCGACCCCATGGACAATGTTCTTCCAGGCCTTCCTGTCCTC
Source organism: Pseudoxyrhopus heterurus (assembly GCA_032468235.1). Taxonomy (NCBI): domain Eukaryota; kingdom Metazoa; phylum Chordata; class Lepidosauria; order Squamata; genus Pseudoxyrhopus; species Pseudoxyrhopus heterurus. The sequence goes on from JANHJO010000244.1 coordinate 140,717, forward strand.
TACCATCCCTTGGAGTCCATTTAAGCTTGCACTGACTGCTTCAGTGACTCCATCCAGCCACCTCATTCTCTACCGTCCCCTTCTTCTTTTGCCCTCAATCACTCCCAGCATTAGGCTCTTCTCCAGTGAGTCCTTCCTTCTAATGGGTGGTCAAAATATTTGGGTTTCATCTTCAGGATCTGGCCTTCTAAACATGAGTCAGGGTTGATCTCTAGGACTGACCGGTTTGTTCGCCTCGCAAGAGTCTTCTCCAGCACCATAGCTCAAAAGCCTCAATTCTTTGGTGCTTGGCCTTCCTTATGGTCCAACTTTCACAGCCATACATTGCAACTGGGAAAACCATAGCCTTGATGTTAAGTTCTGGGCGAAGAATGGAAGCTAGGCCAGAGTAACTTCTAACAGCTCTTTATTAACATTGCCTGGAAGG
>JANHJO010000244.1:170323-180862 GCA_032468235.1 Pseudoxyrhopus heterurus
CAAGTCTTAGTCACAAGGAAATGGTATATACCGGTAGGTATTCGTGCCACATTCAAGAATTAGAGATGAAACTGTGGATTTAAACAGAAAAAGTCAAATGAGACAAAATATTGATTAAATTGTCACAGCTTTGATAAAAACAGAAACAATTTGTTGATCAGATTTGCCATCCTCATGATCTAGGAAAACCAATATTTTAAAACCTAAATATAACATTATAAGTCATGATATATCAAATATTTTGTTGTAAGCATGAAGTATTCTGTTTAATATTTTAACCTTTTTGGATATACTCAAGGAAGCAATACTTCGCTGAGAAAGCATTCTAAGTATTTGGATTTTTTTCAGTATTAGAAAAGAAAGCGTTAGGTTGCTCTGTCTAAAGCATGGTTTCAAAGTGACATTTCCTAACTTGTGAAGAAAAAAGACATATATTCATTTTCCCCTAATAAATAAACATCTTTGTTTTAGACAGAGAAGGGGAAAATGGAGCTGGTAATCAATGAACAGGCTACAAGGCTGTGAAATGATAGGATCCCTTTTGATTATAATTGATAAATGCAATTATATTTGATGCTATGCATATAATAGTGTAATGGAATTGGAAGTTACATATGCCTTTTAATAACATTTCTTAATCTGAAAATGTACTGTCAGAGTGCTTGCAATTTAAGGATATAAAAGTGGCTGATCAATTCAGGATGATATCTACACAGGGTCCTGGTTTAAGCATATGCAATGAGAAGACTCACAGTTTAAAAGCAGAACCCTATATGGTAATATTCCCTTTGTAAGCTAAACTTATAGCTGTGTCTTTAATATGCTATCCTTAATTTGATCCACAATGCAATTTGCCAATATTTTCTTTACAAAGTGTTAAATATTATATTCAAAACAGCTTTAGAAACAACTATTAAATATTGTATTATCTTTCTGCCCTTGAACCTCCTGGAGAAAAGGTATATATATTGCAAATAGTTTAAATGTCAAAATAACGTCTTCCTCAAGTCAGACTTAATTCCTGCTAACTGCAAATAATCTACTTTACAGACCTAAGATTTCTCAGTGATTTGTCATTTTTCAGAATGATACATGCTTAGCTTTTTGAGTGCAGTTAAGTTTGACTAGATGTCCCTTTAAGAATATGGGATTTTAAATCAACTTAGTCAGTGGGCAATGGTCTGAGATGGTTAATTAAAAGACAAACTGCTGTACATAGTAACTTAATTAGTGATTAATAAAGTATTATTAACATGTAAATCATCCAATGAATATTAATGGAGAGATATATATTTCATGTATCCAAGGTCCCTGGGCTATCTCCTATTTGGTGTTTTATTTTCTTTTTCTGATTGGGTCAACTACAGTTTATTTAATAAGGCATAACTGGCTCAAGTTTTTAAATTGTATTAACCTTTAAATTAATGGTATATGATTTAGAAGAATATATCAATTGGTCTCAGATTATTCCCTAATTCCCTTTCTAGTAAATAAACTTTATTTTATTAAATCTTCTTCACAAGACTTCCATTATTCTCACTACTGCTGCCACTACAATTATTATTAAGTTTATTTATATCCTGTCCTTATTTTATAAACAACTCAAGGCAATGAACATATTAATAGTCCTTCCTTTTCCCATTTTCTCCACAATGACAAGTTGTTGGGGTGGGAGAGAGTGATGGCTGAAGATCATCCACCTGGTTTTCATGCCTAAATTGGGACCAGAATCCACAGTCTCCTGGTTTCTATCCTGGTGCCTTAACCATGGCACCCAACTGGCTACTACCATCATGTCTTCTTTTTCTGTCTCCCCATCCCCGTCCACAGCTTAATTGCCTCAGAATACTTTTCGCCTTTACTTGGAGATATATTTCAGAAAATACAACATCTTATAAGAAAGTAAAAGAAAAGGAAAGTATTGAATTGAGATTAGACATTTTTTGTTGTTGTTAAGTATTCTGAGATTATTTGTAGTCATCTAAAATTTAATTAGGATAAAAGAAAGTTGAGAAATTGAGGGGGAAAAAGCTATCCAAAGACATCAATTTGTTACCTTCAGAATAAAATAATGCAATATTAACAAGGCAGTTTGATTTTGTTTTTCAAAATATTTCAAAGACTGGACTTTGTAATTGGAGGGACAGTGTGGGATAATGAATGTGACATGCCCACATGTCATCTTTTCCCAACAGTGTTAATATATTATTTATTGTAAAACTGTATCCAAAATTTCATTCATTTTTTCATCCCTTTGAATAAATTATCTCCCTTCCAATCTTTCTTATAGTACTTACATTCGTTTTTGTTAACCACATTATTCTCTTCCTATTCAGGTGCATTAACTGATGATTGTAATAGCCAAGTGGAAAATAATCACACACACAATTACTGGTGATTCAAAATTGTGTCTTTGACAACATTAGTAGTACTAGTGCCAATTTCATTTCTTCTTCGTTTGCACTTTCCATGGTGCTCACTCACCCATTAGTATATTGTTGTAAGGTAGAAGTATTGGACTATAAAAGAGAAGTCCTGTGCCACATGCCATCATATCATGGCAGAGAGCCCCACAAGTATGTTTAAAGTACTTCTATGTCTCATTTGGGATAGCCTTGTTTCTGCATTTTAAGATCTGAATGCATGCAAGTAATTTTTTTTTACACAAATTCTTCCTCAATAAGTATATTTCAGCTCAAATAAGACAAGTTATGAAAACCAAGTATGGCAAGCTCAAAACGGAAATTTCCAGTGGTAGTTCACAAAGCATCGGTTGAAGCACAGTGTAAATATTGGCAATATATCCATGTATTCATCCATCCGTAACCAGAATTAGATTGCAATCCTAACTATGCTTTCTTGGAAATCAGCTTCCACGGCCATGACAGAAAAAAAAGACTCAGTTCTGAGAAAGATCATCATTAGCATTAGACCCTAACTGGAAGGCCAGATATCTAACGATAATAGGGCAATGGAATTTAGGGTAACTTTTTTTTCTGATTCAGTCTACCAGATTTTTGCCTTCTTTCAATGGGCTCTAAAAAGTTTGTGTTCTACTTTGTGTATGTAATATAATATTCCTTCCATTAACAAAAATTAGAGTGAAGAAAATGCCATTTAAATCTGATCAGATATAAAAATATCCTACAAAAATTAAAGTGCTCCATCCAAGGAACTGTCATAAAACTGAACTCAGTCAGACAATATTTTGGTATACTTATTTGAACTATGTTGAATGGCAGCATCAAAGACAACATGTGTTATTTTAAAATTATATTGTCCAAAAGAACTTGAAAAGTGAGATCTTATTCAATATGAATATGAATTTGATATCAACAGAATAACTATTATTCTGTTGGTATCAAATTCCTCAAGCTAAGGAAGTTAAGTAGATTTTTTTTTTAAAAAAAATAATCATTTGGTGCTTCCAGTAAGAAATTATGCAGGACTCAATCTATCTTTAGTGAAATCAAAGTGGTTAATATGTGATGATGTACTTGCTGCTGGATAGGAAGTTATTGGCTATCAATGATTTGAAGTACTGAAATATCAAAAGACCTGTAAATTAGACATTTATTCTGATGATACTCTCCTCTATACACAGATATGCATGTGTTGAACCACCCAGACCTGGTAAGGAGCACAAATTGCATATCCAATTAATATAATTTTATATTAACTGCACTAAACTTTTACAGCCCTAAGATTTCAGTCCATGCCAATCACAAAGAAATACCTTCAAATTCTGCTGGCATAAAGTTCTTGGATAATCCACCAACTTCCAATTACTTCAATATTTGCTTTGGTGTCTCTTATATGTATTTATAGAAAAAGAATTAGGTTTCTATTGTTTAGATTCTGATGAGAATACAATGATGCTTTTGTTACTAAATCAAGTTGCCCAATCGTTCGATGTGTGGCTTCTTCTATCATAGAAACCTTAACATTTCAACTTGTGGAGGTCTGTCATATATGATGACCTGTACATGGCATAGGTCTGAGGAGAGGCATAGAATACCAAGCAGTTGGCACATCAGAACCACCATCTGAAGCTGCAGAGTAAAAAGAAAGACAGATAACAGAAGCCAGACTGTGGTGAGAAAGGAGGCAGTATATGGGCACAATAAATGCCACTGTTTATGGTACACGATGTTACTGTCCATCATTAGGACTTGATAGAGTCCTGTGATGAGGTGAGAATGTAGAAGCATGTGAAGAGTCATTCCATTATATTATTAGCTATTACATTTCTGTTGTAAAGGTCACTGTTTAATATACATTGCTTTCTTTATCATTCCCACATAACATTTCTTAGGGAATTTAACTCCTAAAACTTGCCTGGTTTGGAGCTCTTTTGCATTCTGCTGACCCAGAGTCTAGTGAACATTTTAGTTGTCTTTCCATGTATGTGTCTGTGTTGACATTAAATTGTCTGTTGCTGAGCAGAAGTGCTTTTAAGATCCTGGCAACTGATTGTAAAGGCAATCGCCTGCTTTAATATGTTAAAAACATTGTATTATCTCTCTTTGTTACCAAATGGATATTTTTCCATCTGGTTTGGAGTTAATATCATATAAAAACTATGATTACACAATTAATAAATTCTGAGTAAATTTTAAAACACTATTCCACTTATTTTCAAAGGAATATGAATTGGACTATGCTATTAGTCTAGTTTTATATGTCCAGACAGTTCTTTTTAATGGTGTAAGCGAAATTAAATATTTGATCTCTAGAACAGTGTTATGATACACTTTAATTCATAAATTAAATCCCCTTCAGATCTCCAAATAAAGTAGCATTTCTGTGCATATAACCAAACTTCTGTATTACAAACAAAATATTTCCTGTTCTTTCAGTGTCTACTTGACAAACAACCTCATGTGTCATCTTCTCATCCTCATTGCTTGCATTTAGTCTTGCAGCACTATGCTTTTTAATTATGTTTCTGTTTTTGTTTAATATGTACAATGCATTTAATATCCTTTTATGCAGTGAGAAGTTTATGTTATATAAATAATTATATATAATCATTTTTTTCATTCAGTGAGCTTTGGAATAAGAATATTCTATGCTAATAACCACAACAGCTTTAAGTCATACCAAAGTATATCCAATCAGAATAAGGAAGGATAAAAAAAGAGAAATCCAAGTGTACTTAGAGAATTTTCCAAGAGAGAAAAATGAAATATGTCAATCAAGAAAATCACAGAATTATGGGTGACGTCAAATGCTATAATGTTGACTTACAAAATAAGAGATTATTCATTTTGTTTTTATGTATTTATTAAATTTATATGCCACCCTTCTTATGGTGACTTTTGGCAGCTTTTATTAAATTTATATGCCACTCTTCTTATGGTGACTTTTGGCAGCTTACAATTTGATAAAACAATATTATAAAAGATTAAAACAGTAAGACAAGAAATGTAACATTAGTGTTAATTTTTAAATCTATTAATAAATATCCTTTACAGCTGAACCTGTTTAAATCATATAAAGTAATTGAACTATCCTTCAAGAAACCTTACAACTAAAACCAAAGTTTTAAAAAGGTAACAAAATTGATACTGAAGCATCTACATCAGCCAATATGATAAAAATGGGTCAAATTGAAATGTAGATCAAGCCTAGGTAATACAGTATTTTGCAACTTTTCCTTGCATGTTGCAAGGAAGAGTTTGTTGCAGGAAGAGACTACAAAAGAAGCAGTATCCTTGAGGGAAGAGCCTGAACAGGTGAGAGTGGCAGAGAGAAAGAAAAGAGAAGGATAGATAGATCAGGAAGTGAGGAATCCAAATAGAATGTCAATAAGGAGAAGCCAAGTTGGAGAGAGGTAGAATGAGATGGAACAAATAGAGGAAGAAAAGGCAAGTAAGAAGAGGGAAAAGTTCAGGAGAATATTCAAAACAACAGAAGTATGAAGTTGTGGTTATGGGTCACTATTCAAGCATTGCTCTAAACTGCCAAATATGAGGGAACTGAAAACTGTTTTTCTTGTGCATGCCTCTTCTAAAAACAAAGCCATATTAATCTCCCGATGGGTGAATTAGAGAGCAAGAGAGACTGAACAGAATTGCTAGCATAATTTTTGTCTGAGTAGCAAAATAACTTAATGGGAACTGTCATAATGTTGTAGTATTAATGTTTCAACAGTTTAATTTCTACAATATAACCAGAGTCAAATTAGTAATAAATCTCTTTCTGTTCAGATTAAGTTGCAATTTTCTTTCACTAGTTTATCTTTCAAAAATAAGGATTAGAAGGGATTTATCTCATTTTTGCCAAGTTTTGATTCTGGGAGAGATAATGCTAGTTTTATTTAAAGAGCTTACTAGAAGTTGAAGAAGTCCCAATGCGATCTTTGGAATAGGCTAGCTCCTGAAACCAGAACACTCCCATATTAGCAGAAGTTAGATTGTTGTAGCAGCATTCCCCAATCTTTTGGGCACCAGGGAATGGTTGTGTGAGGATAGATTTTTCTGTGTACCAGAGGGGAGGGTGTGGTTTCAAGTGCTGCCTGTATCTCGTGTCTGTGCAGATGGGGATTTGCTCATTTGCATGACTCAGTTTCTGGTGTGCCAAGGACTGGTGTGGGTCCGTGGCCCAGGAGGTTGGGGACCCCTGTGTTGTAGAATATATGCAACCTTTCCACACAGTATGTATGTAGTGTTAGGATTTTATTTATGTCATGAGAATAAAGAATAAATTGATCATCATCCTGTCATTCCATTACAGTGGATCATTGGGCCCAAGTAGGAACAATGACAATATTTTCAGATTAATTCAATTCCAGTTTATGAAGTTAAATGTTTTTTTCCAATCTTTTTTTCAACTGGGAATTGTGTTTCTTTTGAAAACTTGCTTGTTCATGGTGAACATCTGTTAATTCAATTTGAAGAAATAAAGAATGTGTAGAAAGGGAATGATTATTCATCACGTAGAATCAGAACAGACAGAGATTTAAAGACAACCTTTGGAAATGGTCCAGTCTAACATGCAACATAAGCACTGTAAATTGATTAGCTGCCAAATTCAGGATTGTCACTATCATTAGGAAGCATAAAGCAACTACCTTAGAATTGGTATATAACAAAAGAACAAACATTGTACATTTTGTTAGAATTATGCAGTGCTTTAGACACAACTTCTAAAAAAACCCTTCAGAGTATAAGAAGTCACTGGTATTTGCTTCCCGCTCTTTAAAGCAATGACATTTCCCCCTCAGGCTATGGTAGGACCACATGAGATCAGAACCGAAGGATAGAGAGAAGCTTCTGCTTGATAAATCTACTCCTTTCTCCCTGAAGCATAGCTTTCTCAGTCTTATTTTAATCTTTAAGGGAGAATCAATGACAACATAAAGCTGAAAGGAAATCACAAGGCAGTATGTTGTTATAAATGTTTTCAGTATTGGGATACAGAGCATAACTCTTAAATTGATTATCAAAGATCAAAGCAGATAAAATGGCCCTGTGCCAGCAATTACAAGTACAGTAGGCCAGAGATCTTTATGTTGTTGTTAGTTGCGAAGTCGGTCCGACCCATCCCGACCCCATGGACAATGTTCCTCCAGGTCTTCCTGTCCTCTACCATCCCCCGACGTCCATTTAAGCTTGCACCGATTGCTTCAGTGACCCCATCCAGCCACCTCATTCTCTGTCGTCCCGTTCTTCTTTTGCCCTCAATCGCTCCCAGCATTAGGTTCTTCTCCAGGGAGTCCTTCCTTCTCATGAGGTGGCCAAAGTATTTCAGTTTCATCTTCAGGATCTGGCCTTCTAAAGAGCAGTCAGGATTGATCTCCTCTAGGACTGTGCAGTAAAGTGCAGTATTGCGGGCAAATTCTGCACACAGTTTGGTGTACAATCCCAATGAGGCTCTAGGTTGGCTCAGCCTTCCATCCTTCTAAGGTAGGTAAAATGAGGACCCAGATTGTTAGGGGCAATATGCAAATAATGCTTCTACCTTGTAAACCACCCAGAGAGTTCTGGAAAGCGCTATAAGGTAGTATATAAGCCTAAATGCTATTGTTATTGACAAGCTCTGTTTTGAGCTATTGCTAATACAGGTAGTCCTCAATTTACGACCACAACTGAGCCCAAAATCTATGTTGCTAAGTGAGAAATTTGTTAAGTGAATTGTGCCCCATTTTACGACTTTCCTTGCCACAGTTGTTAAGTGAATCACTGCAGTTTTTTAGTAACACATTTGTTGAGTGAATCTGGCTTCCTCACTGACTTTGCTTGTCAGAAGGTCACAAAAGGGGATCACATGACCCCGGGACATTGCAACTGTCATTAATATGAAGCAGTTGCCAGGAGGTTGAATTTTGATCACATGACCATGGGGATGCTGCAATGGTCGTAAGTGTGAAAAACGGTCATAAGTCACTTCTTTCAGTGACATTGTAACTTTGAACTGTTATAAATTCATTTATTTTGTCAAACGTATATAGATAAAGTGTAAACATAAAAAAGAGCAAGTATATATAGGTAATTAAGTAATTAAAATTAAGGACTACCTGTATGGGATAGAAGTAAAGTATGAATGAGAACAAAGGAAAGTGAGCAGAATGAAAAAATATTTTGAGGTGAGTTGATCCTATAGAAAAGTCGAGCGAAGACCAAATCACAAAAGAAATATATGGTGAAAGTGTGAAATGGCTAAGTCATAAGGAATAGACTGACAAAGTTGTGATTGAATGGAGCTGATTTGATCCTTAATGGGAAAGTGATGAAAAGCGTAAGGAAGAAAAGTCAATATATGAATTGGCAAATAGATATGATGGAGGTAATAACTAAGGTCCCTTATTTTATTTTATTTTCTGTTTTGCATAGCACTGGAAAAAAGAAAAGAGTAAATATGCCTGTAAAAGCAGTAACATAAGATTTATGTATAGTTTAGCTATTTCAACATTCTATTAGAAAGGTAACATGTGATTCCTTTTTTTTATAAATAATTGCCTTTAAAAGCACAGCAGTTCACTTTGTGTGGAAATATTTCTTTGGCATTATCAATCTATCTTCGAGGGAGGCCTATAATATTTGAAAAGGGCTGTTTTGTGATGGCAGCAACTACATTTTGTTGGTTTAAGATCTACCGTATTTGAGAATTTTATTCAATGTTCTGGTAGAAAGTTCTATAAAGTCAAGACTTGATTTGCAGGAATTGGCCATACATGAACACAATGATGATTTACCCATGTATCATTATGCATTTGTAAATCCCAGTTTTCCAACCATAACTCAAAAACATCCTTCCAGATGTTTAAAGTAACTCTCACAATCCCTTTTCAGGACCACTCTATCTGGAATGACTGGAGCCGTAGTCCAAAACATATGGAAGTCACCAGGATTATCTACTTAATTATCAAGGTTGTTATACATCCTTCTCATCTACTTCTCTGATCTCGGGCTTCTGGCCCGTGCACATTTTATTCAGTTTAAAAAAGAGACCTTTCTCCTCTTTTAAGCTTTCTTTCATCTACTTGATGAAGAACACCAAAGCTTGCCTTCAATTTCATTGTCCCTAACAAAACAATAAGAGAATGACCAATTTTTACATGTCATCTTTCCTGTATTATCAACACAGACTGCTACGTAAATCTCTGGATAAAAAAAGAAATAGCCAGTATGCATTTTGCTTGCATCATAGATGGCATTCAGTAATTCAAAGCAACTGATATGACAATACAAAGCAAGGTCATTTAATAGGGAAGCTCAGAGTGTTGTATGTATACAGTGAACAAAACAAACTTCTGACGATATTTTCCAGGATTATCTTTCCTCCCGAAATGAAGGTGGATTCTGTTTATGGCTTTTAACGCATTAGCTACTACTGATGTTGCTTGAAGGGAAAGGTAAGCATCCAGGGGTGTCTACAAAAGTCAAAGCGATGGCCACAACCATGTGTTCAAAGCCTTTTCCTTGAAATGTATGTAAAGAGAAAGGGCTAGTTCAATTTTGTGGCTGTGGCCTCCAGCTTGATGTTTTGACTTCCTTCCTGCATCCATTCAGTGTGAAAAGGACATTTGCTAAAAGATGCTGACAGAATCCAGGAAATAGATTAGGTAGGCACTGCTAAAGACTTGAGTTAATTGTCAAGTCCTGAATGGAAGTATTTCTGGAGTACAACCAGTTTCACTTCAAAGAACCGCAAATCTTTTGGGGTGATTTGTTGTTATCTGAGGAAAGAAAGGTGACATTACCCTCTTTTTCCCTTCAGTGTGTGAAGGGGCAGTCACTTATGTTCTTTGGGGGGAGGGTTTGGGGGGAAAAGAGAAGGAAAAGAATTAACTAGTCTGCAATAGTACCTTCACACTTTGTTCGCTAGAAAATAATATGATCTAATGAGTTTCTGACCACTATAATATCAGCATGATCAGCATTTCTCATTTGTAAACATCTATAAAGAAGCTTAGCAGTTTATTTATTTATTTTGTCAAAAACATATATAGTTATATAAAACATAGAACATGAACAAGAATTATATATAAGTAATTAAGGGTAACAGTAGGACAGGGACGGTAGGCACGCTGGT
>JANHJO010000244.1:243570-255529 GCA_032468235.1 Pseudoxyrhopus heterurus
GAGAGATGCGCTCCTAAATGTTGAAACATATTAAGAGAAAACTAATAGTTACCAAGATATTAACCACTGAACCTGCTGTGGGAAAAATTGGTCATGTTAAAGGACTTCCATTGAGCAAAAATGTACAGTATATCCATTTTAAAAAGACTTACAAAGGGCAGACAGATTTCTGAGGACCAAGCTTACTTACCACTTACAAGATTGCTTGAAATGTTTTATATGTTTGTCTGTAGTTACGAGTTACAGAAATGACAGTTTGAAGGACAAATAATATTAATAATAATAAGTCATTAAATTTATATGTCTTTTACACTGAAACAAGCCAAGCTATTTCTTAAAAAAATATTTACCTGTGAAAGAAACTTTTCTTTTTTTTAATATCATCCTGCTTAATGATTTCCAAAAGAGGTAATCTAGAGCTTAGATTATTTTTGGAAGAGGTGGAAGCTGTCGGGCTGTGTTATTATTTTCTGTTGCACAACTTGTCAGCAGTATGCAATAACTTCAGGTAGTCACATGTTGCTTTCTGAAAACTCCCAATTGAAGGAGTTTCTTCTTGATATCCTCCCTTATGAATTAATTGAAACCGAATGATGGGATGCAGGCTATTAGGGAAATTATTGTGCAACAGAAGACCAATCTTTATCCCTATCTCTGTCATTGATTCCTCCTACTTACCATGTAATTCTGAAATGAAGCTACATATATGCACATCCAAATAAAACATTCAATCTTCCAGTGTCTGCCTACCAACATATGTTGTAATAAAGATGGAAGACAACCAAGACCAAATATTTTTTACCCTCCCTCACATGGGTTCTTTTCCAAAATATCATGCTACAAATTCTAATGAATCAGGATAAACATTCTTCTAGTCCAATATTCTGTATCAGCAGCAGCCTGGGAAAAAGAAGGGAAAACTGACAGATTCATACATCATGTCTGGAATCCAAACGCTGCCTTTTTGCCTCTCAACCCAGATTACTTCTCTCTGGTTCTTCTTGAGACATAAGATTGGAACCCCCCCCCCTTTTTTTTTATGATCTGAACCCTATCTCCCTAAATCATGAAAAAATAAATATCGGGCTCAGCTCTCCATTTCTGAAAAACACAATTCTGGTGTTTTTCAAAACTGGAATTTTTCTGCTGCTTCGTCGAAGCAAAGAGGTTCTGCTGACAAAAACAACAAAAGAAAAGAAAACTATTGTAGCTTTAGTATCAAGAAAGCTGGAAACTGATTTTGAGTGGTTAATTTTTTTTAAGGCATCACAAAGAAATTATGCAGAAATTTTAATGTCACCATCAAATAAGCTTTTTCTCTTTCTTTCTTTTCCTCCCACCTGCTTTTTATAACACTGCCTGGTGAACCAATCTGCAGATTTCAAAACATGGGCTTTTCATTGTGCACTGAAATGCTTCTAAGGTTGAAAAGATCTCTTCTTATTACAGTTGAAGGGGATTAAATGTTTTCCATCTGGCCTATTGGAGTTTTTATTCTTTTTCAAATATTTAGAATCACAGATTTAGATGGATGGATGGATAGACTTATAGTCTGACACACAGTTCTTCTATCTGTATCTTTCTTATCAGAACAAGAGGAAGTGAAGGATAATGATATAGGTTTTTAAACAATTCCACTCAATTATAAAATGTTTTTTTCAGGAAGAATTGCCTAGAAATAACATCATCATCATTTAGGCTCCAGAAGAAATTTTTTTTGTATGCCCAAGTATTTAAAACATAGAACATAGACTATCACAGTTGGAAGGGACCTTGGAGATATTCTAGTCAAACCCACTGCTTGAACAGGAGACCCAATACCATTTCAGACAAATGGCTGTCCAGTCTCTTCTTAAAAGCCTTCAGTGATGGAACACCCACAACTTCTGAAGACAAGACATTCCACCGATGGATTGTTCTCTACTGTTAGGAAGATCCTCCTTAGTTTTAGGTTGCTTAGTTTTAGGTGGCTTGTTTAGTTTCCATCCATTGTTTCCTGTCCTGCCTTCTGGTGCTTTGAAAAATAGCTTGACCGCCTCTTCTTAGTGTCAGTCCTTCAAATATTGAAACATAGATAGACAGACAGATAGATACATAGATAGATAGATATATAGATAGATAGAACCTCAAAACCTTTTGAAATAGATAAGATATAATTAAATGAAATGAAAGGTGTCTACAATGTGGTGTATTTTTTGTTTGAATTTTTAAAAGTTTTATCAGTTTTGGAATTTTTCTGAATTTTTTAGCATATTTGCTTTATTACTACTTCTGCTGCTGTTAATAATAATAATGTAAAATAGTAGGCAGATAATGAAACAAAGAAAAGTACTTTGGAAAGTTTTATAAAGATTGGTCTTCTAAGGCTGTATACAAATATGTGACCATCAAAAAAAAAAATCTGATAGAAAATTTAAGTATGTACTTTCCAGTGAGTCACTGCTAACTGAAGAGAGGAAATATGAAAACTTCACAATCTTCTTGTTACCAGCAGATGTCTCTATAAGGCAATAATTCTTGAGTCTGGTGAAATATATCTTGATGTATTCTGTGTATTGGAATCTGACATTCTTTTTTACAAGTGAGTAGAACCACTATAGTATCAATGGGATGTTTTTTTGGCAATGTAAAAATATTGTTTACCTACTCTGAACAAAATGTTATTGCAGCGTACTGTACAAAGAATACGATCATTTACCGGATGCCAGAAAGTATTTGCTGAAATGCAACATGTGGATAAAACTATAATGTTTGGTTGGAAATGTCCTTTTACTTGTACTTTGAAGGTATGGAATAGGATTTTGGTTTGTTAAAAAGTGTCTATTTGCAATCAGTAACTGAATAATCAACACACTCCTTTATCTTCACTACTAGGTGACAGACAGACAGGTAGTCAGGCAGATGGACAGGAGTTTGCTTCATACAACCATTGGTCCCATTTAGTGATATTTCTAACAAAGGGAGCATTAAGCACTGTTTTTTTTAACTTATATGATTTTTTGCAATTTTTTCCCCAACATGAAATAACTGCTCTGTGAGCACACATTACAGAATATAGCTGAACATATGGCTTTATTTATAAAGACACCCAATTCCAAAAGGTGAAGTATAACACTGCAAGTACAAATGAACTGGAAAAAAAATCTGAAGTTCACAAATCCACTATATCAACATTTTTGTGTGTTGTGTGAGTGCTATGCTCCTGGGTGAGTCCTCCGGGAATGGGGCGGCATAGAAATTCCAACAAATAAATAAATATGCTACATAATGCTTGTGTAGCTGTATTCCCACCCAGGATTTCACTTTTTAATTAAAGAAAGTGTTGCTCAATAAAGTTACACAATTGTGTAGAACTATGCTGCTCTGGTGATCATTAAAATTTTGAATATATTTCCTTGTTCTCAGAACTCCTGCCCACCAACTGAGAAAAGAAGGTGAAGATTTAGAAAACAAACCGCCAAATTTCACAGGTTGTTCACAGTTTTACAATATTCCCAGATGCATGTACTTTGCTTTAGAATGTCATTATACTTCAGTATTGTGTATCCATGGCTGGATATATCAGAAGTTGTAATCTCTGGTTTATTAATTCTACAATAATTAGAAGGATGTTTATTGTATTCAACTTATTATATCATCATTTGAAATGTTTAGGGGTGGTGACATAACTTATGGTTGAAATTGTGATGCACCATAATGTAGCTATCAAACCACCAAAATTTGTTGAGATTTTTTTTTCTGAATTTTGCTATTTTGTGTTGTTCTTATCCAAAATATTACAATATTTCCAATTAAAAACAACACAATATTGCAAAGGGTTTGCATGATCTTAAATATTTATCATATTTAATAATATGTTTTTATTTGAGCATCCACACTAGAGGAAATTCACAAAAACCATGTCCTATGACTTTATTTCATTTTATTATTTTATTGATTTATATATCAAATCAAATAGACCTCCCATCTGAGTGAAAGAATGACTCTGGGCAGTGTACAATTAAAAACACATAAACCACATACATATCTTATTCCAAGAAGTGACAATTAAAGCAAGAATGGAATAATTAAAGTTAAAAAGGCAGAGGATAGTCTTTAAGGTGCTAGTCAACCCCAAAGTTGTTTGCTCCTCTGTGAAACCCAAGTGAGTTGGCAGAGCCAGGTCTTCAACGTCTTCCAAAAGGCCAGGAGATTCCTGGGGGCGAGGGATATTCAATGGACAGAAAAAATGGCAGAGAAGGCTCTTTTTCTGGATTCTACCAGTCGAAATTTTTTATATGATGGGATATGTAACATATCTTCCCAACCTGATTGGGTGAGACAGGCCAATATAATGGTGAAAAGATTGTTGCAAAGGTAACTTGTCCCCAGGTAATGTACGACTTTAAAGATCATTAACTTGAATTGCACTTGGAAGCAAATTGGCACCCAGTGCATCTCATAGAGCAGAGATGTTACATATATCATCTATGGGATGCCCAAAATTCCTCACATACTTTCATTCTGTACCAGCTGAAGCTCCTGGATACTTTTCAAGGATAGCCCCATGTAGATTGTTTTACAATAGTCTAGATGGGTGATGATCAGGATCAGATGATCACAGATTAGGAATTGTTACCGGTAGATTAAAACATAGTTCTACCTCATTTTTGTGATTCTCCGAAATATGAAGATATATACTGTGTTTCTTCAAAATATTTTCTCCCAATATTAAGTACAATTTACACTTTTTCTTTTCCTTTGCATTTTGAAAAACAAAATTACAGGAAACAAAAAATAGTTTTCAGTAAGCACAAGAGTAAAAACTAAGGATGGTTGCATAGTTATCCAATGTTATTGGGTAGCTAAGCACATCTGGAAGAACCCTGACTTGACTATAGATGAGATTGAAATGTATTTGAATATAAGTAGCTCCGGTTGGTAGTTGGACTGTTGGGCTGAGCTCCGATCTTGGCAATTTGGTTGCAAACATTTTGTCACTATTCAAGGAGACATCATCAATGTGTTTTGAATTGTGCTTGTCGGTCAGAGCACTGGTCTTTAAATACCTTTTTGTGTGATGCAAATTAGTGTGGATGTTTTTCTTTCGGCTACTTCTGAGTTATAGTCTGACTTCAGACTGTTTGATTGGATGGCTGTTGTTACTGAGGTATGGTCTTTGGTTTTAAGTACCTTCTGTGTGATGTAAATTAGTGTTGTTTGTTGGGATACTGCTGAGTCCTGGTCTGATTTTGGTCTGTTTGAATGGCTGGTTGCTGTTACTGAGACGTGGTCCGATTTCTTGTGAGCTGATGGGTTGTGATTTTTGTTGTTGTGTAGTGGGGTGCCTGTTTGTTCTTTTAAATGCTATCTTTGGGATCACGGTTCATACAGTTATTTTGTTGTCAGTGATTAGTAGACTGGATCAATGTTAATATGTCTGTTTATTGACTTATTGGTGGAAAACCAAGTTTCGAAGAATTCTCTTTCTCTCCTTGATTTTGCCTGGGTTACAACTGTGGTCAAATTTGTGTCCTTCTGAATCTTCATGGATGGACATGAGGGATAGGGTGTCATGTCTCAGACCAACAGCCCATAGATTAGATTCACAGATATATATCTAAGTCAAATAGTATTTGCCTACACATAATATACTATGCTTAGTTTGCTATTTATTTATAATTCAAAGGCACAATGTGAACTTCAAAAGGGTTAATTCAATAACTAAGTTTACAGTGAACTCAGCCTATGAGAATGCTTTTTCTACTAGCCCTATTTATAGTGACTTTATCCTGGCATGCAATAAGGAAAAAAAAATCATCTACCCTTGCTGGGTTGACCATCTAGGAAGCTACTGCTGAGTTCCAGCTGGGGAGCCAAGCTTGGGTTGATTATATTAAAACATATGATCATAAAAGCTTTTTGTATGCTTTTATAAAAATTAATAAAATTGCCACATCAGTTTGAAGGCACCTAAATTGATGTGTCGAATCCAAGATTTGATTCAAATGGATAAAACAATGCTATATACAACCTCATTAGCTACAATATTACATGGGTTGTACAACCCTAGTCAAAAGTGTAACAATGAGTCATAATAAATGCTGCAAAGAAGAAAAAGTTCACTCCCATCAGGATAAGTTATAATCAACTGAAGTTGGCATGTATTAAGGGAAAAAGTAAATCCACGGATAAGCATGATTTTTTATTTTAATCCATTAAAGTCGGTTGAGGAAAAAAGCCAGATTCATGGCATGAGGTCAATAGTTTATCAAGAACACTATGCACCAGATACTGCACAGGGGAAAGAGAAATAATCCTGGTGTAATTATTTCAGATGGCCGTTATATTCCAAATAAAAAACAGAAGTCCAAAACCATATCAGTATGATTTCCTTGGAGTATTTCTTGTTCCCTTCCAAAATGTTCAAGGTGAAAGTTTTGAGAAAGAGACTTATTAACAGATGTATATCTCTCCAAATGATGTAGTTCCTGTTAAATTGGTTCATACTGAAATCTGGGATGTTTCTAGTTTTAATGTAGGTTTAATGCAAATGGCTGCCCTTTAGATGTACTGCACTTTAGTTCCCATAATCCTTCCCAATTCCAAATCTCTTTTCTTTGTTTTATTGATTTATGGAGCTGAATTACAATGTATAACATGTCTTAGTTAAACTTCAAAATTCCTAACTAATGCAAATTTAACTTTGAAAATATCGTCTTGTGAACAAATTAAATCACACTAAAAAGCAAATAAAAAGTAAGAAAGGACTAACCTTTTCTTAAAAGCACAGTCTAAGTTCCTTTTCATTTTCTCAAAATGATTAGCATAATTAGCAATATTATCTTATACCATAATATGGTACAATATTATTCAAAACATTATATCTTTTTCTCCCCATTTTCTATAGCAGAGCACTTGGTAAAATTTCCGGAGTCAGGTATCAGGTCCTACATCCTGCAAGACACAAATCTTTTTAAAAATATATGGTAAAGTTCAGGCATGATTTGCAGTAAAACTGAAGTTGAACATTTAAATTATTGTCGCAAAAGATGCTGAAATTTAATAAATGGTGAAAGATACAGATGAGAAATAATGATACTCTTGATATACCTGAATTCTGTAAGTTTTATCAGAGAGAAAAGGGAAGGGAAGGGAAAAGGAAGGGAAAGAAAGGGGAGGACTGAAGAGAAATAAGGAAAGGAGAGGGCAAACTGGACAGAAAGAATGTAATAAACGGTGAGAAATGAAAGGAAAAGAAACCACCACATAATATTGGGATACAGAATGAGAAAGTGTGAATATTAAATACAGTAATTGAGATGCGAAAGAGAAATACACCAAGAGGAGAGTACGGTCACTTTATAAGAATGAGGTGACTCACTGGAAGGTATACATCAAATTTTGGGAGTGGGACTCCAACAGGTTATGAGGGACTATTTGGGAGCCCGAGATAGCCCAAAGCAGGGTGTGTGTGTGTGCGCGTGTGTGGTGTGTGTGGGTGTGGGTGTTCCTGGAGCAGAAATTATGGGCAGGAGTCTAAGCTTCTTCTGATGCATCAACTGTGGCCTTACCAAAGCAGGAACCTGAAGATGTTCATTCACACACTCTCAGAAACTTCCAGTAAGTACAAAGTACAGTGACCCACACTCTCACAGCCTCAATGTGCTTTGCAGCATGATTGTTGTAGGAGCCTGGTTATCATTTAAAATCTATCTATATATATAAAGCAGAGAGTATGTGTGTGGGTATGTGTGTGGGTATATATGCATGTGCCGTATACGCTCTTCAACAGCTGGACCAAACTCGACCAAACTTGCCATGCAGATACCTTACCCTACGGCAACGAACACTGTGAGGGTCAAACAGGCCATTGGGTGGTCTGTACCCCCTAAAACACTGCCAAGTGCCGACCTCCCCCCAACACTGACTGGCAAGTGAGTAGAATTATAAACTGCCAGCAAACTGCACTCCACAAGGGGCACCAGAAAGCAGTGTAACGCCGCGCATGGTGCATGTGCAGTACAGGCAATATGTTTACCTGGAGGCAGCAGCCATCAGGAGGAGGCAGTGACAGGACAAGGTGGAGCTGGGTGGGAATGAGCGGCGACCAAGGTTGCCTGGCCTGGCAGGAATCACTGGCAGGGGGCGGGATGCCCGCCTGGCCCAGGCTGGGATCTCTGTGTCACAATCCCCGCAGCAGGGCAGTCCGGACTACTTCCCTCCCCTCGGCTTCCTCTTAGTTGCTTGGGAGATGGAGGCTCCCCATGTGGCCCTTCCCACCTGCTTGCCTCACCTGGGCAGTTGGGCTGAACCACGCTCCTGCAGCATGCTGATGTTGGCGGAGGGCGAGGAGGAGGCAGGGGTGCCGGTTCAGGGCTCTGCAGGACGGCGGCTCAGCCCAGCCACCCAGGTGAGGCAGACAGGAGGGAAGGGCCACATGGGGAGCCTCTGCCTCCCAAGTGTGGAAGAGGAAGCCAGTCAGCTGAGGGGAGGGAAGCAGTCCAGACTTCCCTGCTGTGGAGATAAATGATTCACAACTTCGCTGCTCTTCTGCAGCCTGGCCTGCTCCTATGTGGGCAGCCTCTATGTCCGGAAGAGCCACCTGCCCAGGTGAGGGAAATGGGAAAGGGGCTGGATCAGCAGACCCACCCCCTGTGGACCTCGGAGGGCCTTTGCCCCTGGCTTGGATTCCCTGCAAGAGGCTGGAGGTCTTTTCCCTACTGGAAATTAGCCAGGCTGTGCTGGGGAGGAGGGCTAAAAAGCATGGAGCGCGAGCAGCTTCAGGCTCCAGCAGCATAAGCAGCCCTTGTGGGCCGCGCCACCTGTTTGTCTTCCCCGCCTTTATCAGGCCCGACTATACCTGGGTGAAGCCAGGTTAACAGCTAGTATGAATATAGCCCAGAGTGAAGTCTGGGAGCCAGAAATATACTGCCCCTCTTTACATACAACAATTTAAATTTCCTGTTTGACTAGAATCAATGAAGGACAATTAAAATATAAATATGCTATTTGGGAATAATAGCTTATGTTCTCCCTTCCATTTTTCTGTTTTTGTTTTCTTCAAACATCATGGACAGGCTAAAATGATGGGTTTCTAAAATTTGTAATGGGCTCCCTACAACATATAAACTACTTGCAATTCAGTATGAAGAAAATAAACCCAAATAACAATGCACATCTTTTGTGTGTTCACTTCACAGCTGTGTAGAAATAGGTCTTATTGGATATATTACCTTCACACTTCCAAGATCAGTGCAATTGTGTTTTAATGATATGGGTAGTAACACTGAAGTAGATTCAATCTCACCTTGTTTACTAATGAGGCTTATAACAAAGTACAAAGTTTTGCAGTTGTGGTAGGTCTGAATTCTGAAAAACAAACAGATACACAAGGCAAAAACAAGAGCTTCTGAATAAAATATCCAGCTGAAATCTTGTGAATCTGTACCGCACGTGGTAAACTATAACACAAATCTTTGTATTTTTTTTCCTCTTTAAAGCTGTAGTTTTTGTCATCTCTGAGATAAGACAGGATGCTTTTCAAATTTCCCAAGTGATCTCTCACATCAAAATGCATTAAACCTGGTAACTAGGAGCAAGTAAATGCAATCACAGGCTTGCTATTTAAGAGACTATGGTCAAGGATGTTAAACAACTTATGTTTTTAATTATCAATGATGGAACTGATATTTCAGTGGATATGTCATTTAAAAACTAGTCCCCAAATCTCTGAAATTACTGTTAGGGTCAAAATTTGGGGAGACCAGAAGTATAAGGAATTGCATGGATGCATTCATGAAGTCACAAAGAGCCACACTTAGCTTAAGAAGGCTTTACAGATAGCCCTCAACTTACAACCATTCATTCAGCAACCCAGGGCCTACCCCACTTTCTGAGCCACTTCATGATCCACATAGCATCCATAATGGGAAGAGCCAGGATGGCATGAATGCCTTGCTTAATGACTGCTATGACCATAATTCTAGGCTCATTTGGGGTTGTAGGTTGGGAACTACCTGTACTTTTTAAAAGTCCAGAGATCAATACCTTTTATGAACTCACTCTTCAAAGGTGTACTTTTTATATAGTTGTGTCTGATTTATGTCTTTGGTAAAGATGTTTTAGGATTATCAGGAAGACCTTCAGAGAAATAGCAATACTTTCTCTCCTCACTAAAATCAGTATACGCCTGTGTTCCACAGATAATAGTGGCCATCAAGTGTACTTCAAGATTCATGGAAGCTTTGCCTGCAGTAAATTACAACTAGTTTTGGCCCACCTAACATATTTTTGCATCTCTTTACATCAGCAAAATACCTTCTGGCTTTCAGGTTTCAAAAATAAGTCATCTGCAGCAAGCCAAGATTTTGCCTAATGATGAACTGTGCATTGTGACATCCAGATGCAAACTCTGTCCCTTACATATTTGTATGCAACATTACAACTCAAAAACACAAGAGGCAGAGTGTTAGGATATCATGATCAGCAATTTGTCATTTATTTTCTCTACTATCTGCCGTGAGTACCCAGGTTTTCAAATGCGTTGGGGGATTGGAGGCAAAGTTCTGAAAATAAGATTTGAATTCTGACAGACTGACATTTTAAAAAAGAATGTTGATGATGTTTTAGTAAGGACTTAGAAGTTTCATAGGAAGTTTGCATTTTTGTTTTTTAGATGTGTCCACCTTACTTTAGTTAAACTTTCATTTTAGTTGCCTTCATTTTTACTGCCATTTTAACTTTTACTTATTTTTTACTCTTGCTTTCTTTTTTCATTAAAGAGCCATTTATTTTTTTTCCTACTGTGACTTTCTTCTTTCTACCCAATTATTTGAAAGGCATTCTGCCATTTTCCCTTCCAGTAAAGGATTTAAGAGCACTTGGAAACCATTTTCTACATGTGTGCATGTTCCCTGCACCAAGGATTGAAAATCATCACAGTGAATTGGTTTGATTTAGCTAATCAAAACTTTGTAGCAGTAAGGATAGGAAAATAATTGTTATCACCTTAAATATATTTTCTCCTTTTCTCTTGGAACATAAACATGCTTACATGGAGGTTTCCCCTTATATGCTGTCCACATAACAAGAACCCTGAGAGTTAGCTTGATTGAGAAAGACTCACTGCCCGTAAATTTTCCAATGAGCTATAAAGTTTCAGAGGACTTGACTGGAGTTCTCCAGTTCCACTCCAACATTTTCTCAACTATATTAAAGTTCTAGCTGAGGGGACTGGATGTTCTGCATTAATACTTCAAGGTTGTCCTTGACTTATCACCATTTGTTTAACAATTCAAAGTTACAAAGGAACTGATAAAAGTGGCTTAGGACTGGTTCTTGCGGTCTCCCTGAAGTCTCATGTTCAAAATTTGCTCAGTTCGCAACCAACATTTATTTATGATGGTTGCAGTATCCTGGGACATGTGATTGCCATTTATGACTTTCCCAGGGAGCTGCTGTTAAGCAAAGCCAATGGGGGAAGCCGGATTCACTTAATGATGGTGTAATTTGCTTAATGATGATAGCAAAAAAGGTCACAAAATTGGACACAATTCGCTTAATGACCTCATCATTTAATGATGGAAATTCTGGTCACAATTGTGGTCATAAAACGAGGACTACTTTTTTCAAAGTTCACTTTGTCACTGAAAAATCTGGCCCTTTTTTTCCTATCCTTCCTTATTTAAAAAGAATAATAACCATATTAATATTGTAATCATGGGCAGCCATTTTGTTATATTTACTCTTATGTTTTTTAAAAAACTCTTATCATCTAACTCTTATCTATTTTATCTCTATCTATCTGTCTGTCTATCTATCTGTCTGTCTGTTTGTCTATCTAGCTTCAATTAAATACTTATCTATACTTGAGCTGTGGTGGCTCAAGTGGTTAGAATGCTGTACTGCAGATCAGCAGTTTGGCTGATCGAATCCCACCGGGCTCAAGGTTGACTCAACCTTCCATCCTTCCAAGGTC
>JANHJO010000251.1:7129-22810 GCA_032468235.1 Pseudoxyrhopus heterurus
AAATTGCCAAGCTCAGAGCTCAGGCCAACATCCCAAATAGAAGATTAAGAAGGATAAAAAAATTTTCTGGGGGACACCTAACTCTTAGTGAAGCTTCCTTCTTGTCTGGAAGATGGATGAAGAACACTGATAGTGTGGAATCACATCTAGTCATGAATGTATACCAAAAATATAAAAGTAAGCAAACTTGGTAAAAATAAATTGAAACAAAGTTCAGGCAAGAGGATTTCAGAGTGCTAAATTAGCATCAATCTTTTTAAAAACTGCCAATGCTGCAAAAGTTTACTTGGTCATATCTCTAACATACCGTAGATATATTTTGGAATCTGCCTAAGAAAGATACATAGATGTAAAGAAAACATTACTCATAAAAACTGCTGAATGAAAGCTTGCTTCATTGAGATCTCAACTTTCCAAATGCTGCAGAATTCACACAACCTGCAGAATTCACTCAACCTGCACCAAAGGTGGCCAGCCGGGAGAACACTTACAAAGATTTCCAGAGTGAGCAATTTCAAGCAAATGCTGCAGAATTGCCTGTAGTCTATTAAGAATGTAGACAGCCTGGATGTCTTTTGCACACACTGAAGATTTTCCAGGCTTGGTAGTTTCAATGAATGTTGGGTCAGTTCTGTAGCAGGTGCCAAATCCACTCAACCTGGAAGTACTTTGGCCAGCATTGTAGGAGAAGGTTTCTTTCAGTCTTCTCCAATAAATTTCACCAAAGGGGGAAGGATGGTCCAGAGGAGGCAAGTCTCCACAAAGGAATTATTTTGCTAAGCAATCTAGAGGTGGTGAAAAGAAAGGAGGAAGCACCAGGACAAGAGAAGTAAGGAGTATGTTCTGTACTCCATGCTTCACTGTTTGTCTCCTCTAGACTGCCTGCTAAAACAATCCTACCCAAGGTTTCCAGATTGACTAGTTCCAGAATGCGTATTGCAGAATTACCAACATTAAGTCCTGAAGCTACTCAACCCAGTACCACTTTGGAAAGGTCTGAAGGTCTTGAGGTTGGATGGGTTTGACATCTTGAAGCTGTCCAGGCTGGAAGCATTTTAGTGAGCATCAGGGGAGAAGGAGGATTAGGTCACCCCTTTGCTTCAACTAAGTAAAACACATTGCTTTTAGGGCACACATCATTTATCAGAGTGAATCAAGGGGCAAAGCCAGACAATTCAACTTGTTGGCCCATTGGCTAAGTCCTATTCTACCTTGCCAATGATGCCAATGAGTGTTATGCTGTTAGTGGATAAATTATAGGAATTAGTCTTTCATGTTGAAAACGATTACTAATATATTTCCTTAATGTGGGGTAGGCTGGAGTGAGGCTGCAGCAGGTAGAGAAAGGGTGGAGCTTTGAAAGGTGGATTAGTCACCTGTCAAGTTGCTCAATTACTATGCTACAAGTGCCTGTCAATCAGGTTACCAAGTAAGAAGGAGGACAGTGGGAATGAAGGAACAATTGAGCTCCATCCATGACTAATGCTTGACTACAAGTGGCTGTCAGCATTCATAAGTAGTCAATTGAGTAGACAAAACAGCATAGATATAAACAAAATAGTAACCCCTTAAGTAATAAAAATAGTCAGAATTACAGCCATGTGAGACTATTAGCAGAAATTCTGGAAAAGGGACGCACTTACTGTGGGCAAAATGTGGTTTACTTTCTCAGTTTAAATTGACCTTTTGTGCAGGTCAGAACTAGTACTGTTTAAGTACGGTTCTTAATGCTTTTTTCAAAAGAGCTCTAAACCCGTATAGATAAGGATCAACATAAGATCTGACAAATGTTTCAGAAAATACCAATCAGGTATCCTATAACACAGCCATGGAAATCAGTACAATAATCAGACGGGAAAGGGCATGTGAGTAATAACCTAAAATAGGATCCCACCCATGACAATCAGCAGCCATTTCATCAATGAATCATACTAGATTGGGTCAGAAATAAATGTTAGAAAAGAGAAAACATTACAAATGGAACAGCCAAAATGACTTCATGTGGTTCAGATCTTTCAGTATTCCTTAGCCAGTTCAAAGTTACATAGTAATAGATCAACAATTTGAAGGCCATGGGTATATGGATTGTGAAGAGGTTTCTCCAGATTTAACACTGTGAATGTTTTGTATGACCTCAGGGAAGCTTAATCTGACTCCATGTTTCTTGGTATAAACTTTGTGTAATAGCCCACAGTTACAAAGTTCATAAAACGAAGCTTGATGCTGTTAAAGTATATTTAGCTCCCCTGCTATCATTACTCTCCTTTGGAACTAAATAAAAATTATGTGGGCACTTTTCTGCTGAACACAAGAAATTCTAGAGTATTAGGAGATGGAAATTATAGCATTTTTGTGGAGTTGTTACCACTGTTTATATTACGTAAGACAGCAGAATGTATATATTCTGCTGTCTTGTGTGATATATACAATGGTATTTGTGTATATGTATATATATACATATATATATATATATACACACATACATACACACACACACACACACACATATATATATATACACACACACATTCGTCTCTTGCATTAAATTTGACATGAGGCAAAGTAATTTGATAATCATTTGTCTGTCATCTGAGGTTAAAAATGAATTGTGCCAGCTCTCAGAATATAATATATAAACAAAGGTCAATTGTGTGTAGCGAAGTGGGAGGAATCCTGTAAGCTTTCACTTGGCAATACAGTATGAACATTGCTCAGAATACTTTTATTTCTTGCTAATAGTTCTTTATCAGTAACAATTCTTTCAAAAACCATGATTGTAAACATGTGAAGTACTGTACATTAACTGAGCAATACTTTTTGCTTATTTGCTGTTTATTGTTACAGCCCTGGGGTGGTCTTTTTTGGAAAAATAGTTCCTTTCATGAACAGGATTTACTACTATGTAAGGAACACCACAACACTGAGTAAGCCATGCATTGTTAACTATCTTAATATATTAGCAATATTGTGCTTTCCATTTTGGAGTCATTTCATCTGGAGAACCTGCAAGTATTTTCTTTAGTTTACTTTATTGTCATTGCATCTCATACAAGGAAATTAAATGCCATCTTCAATGTACATTATAACTATAAAAATAAAATACAAACACATATCCTTCACATTATATACAATTGAATTGAAAACCCCTGATATTGCATTAATATTGTACTATACAGTAGATTTCAATATAGTTACTGCTCTGGGATAGAAGCTGTTTTTCAGCCTATTTGTCCTTGTTTTTATTGTCCTGTATCGTCTGCCAGATGGTAATAGTTCAAAAAAAGGGTGCCCAGGATGAAATGGATCTTTAAGAACGTTCTGAATTTACTTAAGGCAACGTTTTGAACTTACTTAAGGCAGCGGGAGCTATAAAGCTCTTCCAAAGAGGGGAGAGGGAAAACAATGATCCTCTGGGCAATGATGTTAACCCTCTGGAGTATTGTCCTATCTGCCACTGTGCAATTGGCAAACCATACACAGGTGCAGTAAGTTAAAATACTCTCTATGGTGCAGCGGTATTAGGTCACCAGCAATTTTTCATTCAGCTGTTGTTTCCTGAGAAGTGTCAGGTAGTATTATCTCTGCTGGGTCCTTTTGACCAGTACTGCAATGTGAGTGCCTCAGGTCAGGTCCTTTTTTTATGATAACACCCAGAAACTTAAAACTGGCCACTTGCTTCACTCGGTCTCCTTTGATAAACAAGGGCTGGATGTCTGATCTATTCCTTCTATAGTCCACTGTAAGCTCCTTGGTCTTATTGGTGTTAAGGACCAAGTTATTGTCTCCATACCATGAAAGCAACTGGTCCACCTCATCTTGATAGGCAGACTCATCCCACATTGTTGTATCACCTGCAAATTTAATAATAGTATTACTGGTGTGAGTGGGAATGCAATCATGCACATAAAGAGTATAGAGTAAGTGACTCAATATGCAACTCTATGATGTGACAGTATTAAGAATAAGGGCTGAAGAGATATGATTTGGATTTCCCAGCAATGAAAATAATAAATATGACCACCTGGCAGAAGATGATGGTCTACATCAAGTAACTGGCAGATCATAGCTAAATATGAGAGCTTCATCAAGAGACAAAAGAGCACCTTCATGATCTGGAACAGTTGGCATCATAACCAAAAGCTCATTTACTTATAAAGCAAAGCTATATTAATGGAACTTTTGAGAATGGGTTGCCATGTTTTCATTATTACACAAGCTCTGACTTTTATCTGTATGCCTATCTTTTATCCATGCTTATAAATATACTGTATATCTACAGAGGATTCATGGATAGTTCAAATATTATATGGCAACTCATTCTTAGCATCCATAGTTTGTTTTTGATACATCCCCATGATGTCATGTCATTTTAAGTTTTAGGATGTTGCCTTATTAAGACAATAGACCATCTAACCCAGTAGTACTGGCATTTATTTTTCAGAGGCTGCTCAGGATTGCCAGCTTGACTCTTTTCTATCTTCACCTGAAGATGCCAGATTGCAGCTGGGAACCATCTCCATATAAAACAGACATTTATCCACTCAACTATGCCCATTCCTAAGTAAAAAAAAACCTCAAATGAATTAATGTAGGTATGTTACATTCTCACTTTAGCTTATCTGCCCAAATCTGAAGCAAGACAATGGTACAAAATAGAAGGCAAGGGTTTTCAACAAGAGGGATCTCTAGAGGCAAATATCTAACAAGTATTCAGTTCTACAGTCTGCCATCTTTGCAAGTGATTTTTTAGCAAACCATTTAGAGAGGACTATGAAGGAAGGAAGTGCCAATTCTTAATGCTTTCTTCCAATTGTCTCTTAATTTCCATCCTATACTCTCAGACTCACTTGGGAGACAAAGACTTTCTCTGTATCCCAAGAAGAGAGATGAGGGAAAATAATATGAGGGCTTTGTTTACCTACTATTATGTTTAACCGCACAAACACCAGCTGAATCAATCAAAGGAAAAAAGAATTAAGGCTGCAAAATGTGACACTAAGATTTAGTTCAAAGACTAGCCCTCAACATTATTGATGAATATTGAAGTAAAGAAGTTATTCTTCATTTAGATTGTGAGATTGTTTTAAGCTGTTGTAGGAATGTGCAGAGTTATCGTTCCCTAGCGTTGCCGCATAGGACACAAGAATTTCCATTTCTGTGTAGAATCCCAATCTCAAAAATATCCAAGGCAGTCCAATATCAGTATGTAAATTTAGAGTTGGAGATTGAACTGCTGTAAGCAAGTACTGATGTTGTGTATATTGTCCACGGTTGGAGGAATGTGTATGAGAAATACGTCAGAACAAATAGCGCATTAGTTTTTTCCAGGAAATATCCATAATGAGGAAAGAAGAATAAACAAATCTCTCTCAGCAATGGAGAGCCAGAAATTCCATCTAGATTCTAGAGCAATCTACCAGATCCTGTGTAATTTAGATAGTCCTTAAGATTTCCATTAAGCTTTGTGGTTCAACAGATTTTGGAAATCATAGTCACAATATTTGTAGCTCGATTGAACCTCACATAGCTTTTTTGTATTTGTGATCCAGCTTGCCAAGTGGCCATCAGTAGCTAACATAGTTAGCTTATGTTCCTCCTTAAAAGAAGACCTGCCAGGGACAGGATACCAGAAGATGCAGAAAATGCTACTGAGAAGAAATGACAGCAGATGCAGCCAACTTTCAGCCCGTGGTCTTTCCAAGATAAATTTATTTACATTTTTTTTTCTTTTTAGCATTTTGTTGCTCTATTTCATTCCATTTCTTCAGCTTTGATAGCTATCAGATGAA
The DNA here is from genome assembly GCA_032468235.1 of Pseudoxyrhopus heterurus. Taxonomy (NCBI): domain Eukaryota; kingdom Metazoa; phylum Chordata; class Lepidosauria; order Squamata; genus Pseudoxyrhopus; species Pseudoxyrhopus heterurus. The sequence goes on from JANHJO010000251.1 coordinate 12,919, forward strand.
CACATACCCAGAATGCATCATTTGCCTTGGTACACCTTTCCTTCTTTCCCTCTTCCCTTGGCAAACAAAGTCAAGAGTTAAAATGCAGGCATGTTTTCAAGAAGAGAGCAAGGAGACATCCAGAAAAGTTCAGGCCACCTTTTATTATTTTTGCCACAAATCTGTCTGGCAACGTTTTCCTGGGAACATTTCACTTCAGGTGCTCTGGGGTTTCCAGCTTTATACAGACTTATTCTCCAAATGCCCAGTTTTATCCATGTGGTGTTTAAAAACAATTATTCTAAATGCATCTGGCGACCCTGAAAAACTTCCAGATATTATAGGAATGCTGCTCTAGAAAGAAGAAAACTTTCAGATATCCAATTTCCTGAATCCTTTAGGACATCTTTCTAACATTTTTGGCAATATCTTTGTAACGTTTTGCACATCTCTGTAACATTTTTGGCAACACATCTGAACAGCCTTCTTTCGGGATGTCTTTTTTTTTTAAATGTTTTATTTGTTTTATACAATTATTTTTAAGAAATCATAATCAAAATGTTTACAATAAACATTTTGTTTATTTCATCACAATAATAATAATGATATTTTACTTATCTACTTTGACATATCTCCTTTATAACATTAGTCCTTTTTATATCCCCATATTTCTAACTTCTGTTTTTATTATCTAACCATTGGTAAAACAAGTCACATATTAAGAAATATTCAGTTTCTTCTTTTCCTTAATTGTAGGCGGTAATTTATCCATTTCTGCACATTCTAATATTTTTTTAATTACACTCTCATCTGTCAGGGTCTCATTGCTTTTCCATTGTTGTGCAAATACAATTCTGGCTGAAGTTAATACATGTAAAACCAAATATTTATTCCTTTTATCATACTTTTCCGGCAGAATGCCCAATAAGAATATTTCTGCTTTTAAATATATATATGCTGCTTTATCATTTTTTTCCAACCAAGTATGTATTTTTGTCCATTTTTTTTGCTTTGGGGCATGTCCACCACATATGGTAATACAAACCAGGTATCTGGTTGCATTTCTGGGATGTCTTTTTAACTTCTCAGTTTAACATACTGATTTGGATCTCCTGTCCAAGTACAAACCATATCTAACCGTATTTCATTCTGTTGTGGTCAGCTAAGATTAGTAATTACTGATAGGATGGAAAAGTAGCTTCTTGACTAGCTTCATGGAAGTATCAGCTGTGATAATGGTTATCTTGTGATTCTTATAATTAGAAAAGAACCACTTTCTTCTATCAGTAAGTTCTTGTGTTTATGTGTGCCTTTTATGCATCAGTGTACAAACATAGCTAATTAATAGGAAAAAAATACTTTCATCATGTGTCTCTTTCCCATTTCCAGTCCTAAACATTAGCTAGAATGATAGGAATGGATGTTATAGGTGATAATTATGTGAAGTTGGTCGGGGGGGGGCACTTTTTATGAATACTGTTTTCCATCTCCTCTCTTACAGTTGTCATGGAAATAATCATAGGAGTGGTCACCATGCCACTTATTCCACCCACTAATCATCATTGTATTATTGGAATTCACCCAGTTACAGTCATTAACTGTAGTTATTGGTTGCTCTTAGCACTGCTGGAATTTCTGCAAAACTCAAAATGAAGTTCAGCAGCTATGGCTAGCATTTCTAGATTGTCCATTCTTTATGCTGCTATTGCTATGTCATTTAACAATTTTATCTTACAGTATTCTTAAAGGTATTTGGTATGCAGAAATATATGATTGGATTTCAAATCAGCTCATTGTCATGGTGTAGAGCAGGGGTGTCAAACTGGCGGCCCACAGGCTCGATGCGTCACGCGCAGGCCATGGCCACCCCAGCTCCACAAATGGGGAAACATTGTGAAACGTCACGTGATAGCAATGTGATGCCACAAGTTTGACACCCGTAGTATAAAGTCTCCTGCTTGTGTGTGTGTGTGTGTGGGGGGGGGGGTTGGACTAGATGACATACAAGGTCCCTTCCAATTCTGTTATTCTGCTATTCTGTCACAAGGGCCCAGCCCTGATAAAGATAGACAATGGGATTATTAAAAATATTTTTTTTAAATGTGTCTCTCTGATCATCACATATTCTACCATAACTCCCTGTTTCCCCAGATATCTTTAAAATAAGGATCGCTAAATCACCTTGACCTTTTGACATGGCATTGAATCTTCAGGTCTCAGGTAAATTTTTGTAAGCTTTATGGAAACCATATACTCATTTCTGTGGAATGCAAAATTCATTTATTAATTACACTTACATTTCATTGCAACTTGGCAACTGTCATTAGCTCACTGGATGGGAAAACAATAAAACATACCCAGTAAACTGATATGAAAACAAAATATATCATAAAACCAAAAGAAATAAAGTAAATATAAATTAAATAACCTCAGTGAGATTACAAATGAATAGTGACAAAATTTATTTAGCTGAGTAGAGGGCTGTTTTAAACAGCTTAGTCTTTAACATCTTCCTGGAGGTTATCAAGGCCCATTTGGTCACTGGTGGAAGGCTGTTCTCAAGCATCGGTGTGGCAGTTAGGAGCACTTGCTGACTTTCACCTCCCCTTCATTTCCCAAAAGTGGAAGTTTATCACTGGACGGTCTAACAGGTTGGGCCAGTTCAGGTTTGAATGGGTCGTCCTACAGGTACTCAGCTATAAAATTCTTTGCAGGTCAAAAGCAGCACTTAAAAATATATTTGGAAACCAACTACCTGTGTTTCTTAGAAAATAAGACAGGGTCTTATTTTCTTTTGACCCCTGAAATAAGCACTTGGCCTTAGTTTTGGGCAGGTCTTTTTTTTTTTTTTTTTGAGGTGCAGGAAGATCACCTCCTTGAGGTGCAGGAAGGGCTGCCTCCTGTGCTGGCTATGCCCACCCCTTTACTAGGGCTTACTTTTGGGGTAGGGTGGATATTAGCCCCTGCAAAACAAAAAAATTAGGCTTGGGCTTATTTTTGAGGTGGGTCGTATTGTTGGAGAAACGGGGTATCTATCTCCATATCCTATTTAAGGCCTAGATAAAGAATAGAAGGCAAAAATGGATGATAGATAGATCTGTGACTATATATATTAGTTGGCCAGAAAAATGTAGATTGAAGTACAGCCTATCCATCTTTTTATAGTTACAGAGTGCTAGCTTTGCACTATATATTTAATCTGTTCCTTTTTTTAAAAAAAAAGCATTAAGGTGACAGTTACCAATTTTAGCCTTTTGAAAGCTTTCATGGGGTGCAGTCCACAACATGACAGCAGATGGAGAGTTCTGTCTTATCCTTTTACAAAATATTTTTTTAAAAATAGTAATTATTGAGGTAAGAACAATCAATTGTAACATATGGTGGACTGACCCATTTACAGCATCTACTTTCTTTGGGTTGTATCAATTTTGGCCTAATCTCATGTTCTTGACAAGAATCCCAAAACCAAAACCATTTGCTGGTTCACTAGAAACAGGGCAATTAATCTGTCATAATTTGTCTTTCAGTTTTTATATCGTCATGACCAAAACTGGATGCAATATTCCAAGTGTGGTCTTACCAAGGCATTATTAGTGCTCTAGAAAAAGTGCTCAGCACTTGAATGTCATCACCAAAAAATCTCTGCAGTTCGTTAAATACAAGTAATTTGATATATTAAACAATGGGCAATTACCCATAAATAGCTCCCTTTCTGAAGATTTAGGGATTGTTTTTATCAACTCATTTTCTTTCATGTAAATGACTCTTGGTAAAGATGAATCTTATCTCCTCTAAAATAATTAAGACAAAATGATATCATGAAAGTGGAGGGTATTTGGCTTTAAAATGATGCAAATTCGTTTGGTAACATGGTTTGAAAGAGGAAGCTGGTCAATCATGTTGAAAGAGAAGCTGTACCTCCCTTGCTCTTGCAGGTGGGCTGCAGATACTTGCTGCTTTTACATCTGCACTGACTCACCTCCTCCTTGGCTTTTGTGGGTGAAAGAGAAAGAGTTTACTCTTCCTCCATCATTCCTATGTCTCCTCTGCTCAGAGAGTAAAATATGTGTTGTTTTTGAACACGGCCACTTTCTACTCTTGCAGAGGTTACAGCCAGATCTGTTAGGTGCTGCCATTCCACTTAATCATGATTAGACTTGAAAGTGGGGCAGTGACCGTTTCAGAAAGCTCTGAATGATGAAGCACATCAAGTCTATTAAAAGGACAAAGAGAAATAGAAATTAGTTACCTTCCTTCACTATCCTCAATTTAAAAAGATTTGCAGCAATCACAAAAATAGCTGCTATACTGCAGTCTTTACTCCAATTTAGAAACTCCTGAAATTCCACTATGTATGGTATAATAGCCAACTTCTCTAGTAGCTTCCAAAAATATTGTGTCCTTTCCCATAAGAATGGCCTTTACTCTACTCTACTTTACTTTTTACTTTACTCTACTCTAAAGGTAAAGATTCCCCTTGCACATACGTGCTATTCGTTCCCGACTCTATGGGGTGGTGCTCATCTCCGTTTCAAAGCCGAAGAGCCAGCACTGTCCGAAGACGTCTCTGTGATTATGTGGCCGGCATGACTAAATGCTGAAGGCGCATAGAACGCTGTTACCTTCCCACCAAAGGTGGTCCCTATTTTTCGACTTGCATTTTTACATGCTTTCGAACTGCTAGGTTGGCAGAAGCTGGGACAAGTAACGTTATGCGGTGCTTAGGGATTCGAACCGCTGAACTGCAGACCTTTCTGATCAACAAGTTCAGCGTCTTAGCCACTGAGCCACCGCATCCCAAACTACTCTACTCTAGTAAAGCTTTATTACTGTACTTTTTCTGGAGGAGATCCTTACTCAGTATTAGTGGCTACATTAGTGGCTATGTAGATTAGTATTTGTTGGCTTATTCTAATGGATTGTAGGTTACACAAGAAGACCCTATCCTGTTCATATGACATGCTTGCATACACATATTTATAGACTATGCTTATTTGCAGTTTTCTGGATTCTCATGACTCAGTATCTAAATGTTTTGCATAGCAGCCTAAATTGAAATTTGCTAGTATGTGGCTCATGCTTTCTGTGAACTTAGCCAGTGCACTCAGGATCTCCCCTGCTTTGGATTCAATTCCAGACAGAGTCTACAGGGCAAATCCCTTTGAAAAAAATAGCTGCTGTAATGAAATGCAAACAGCTGTTTTCACATCCTTCAAAACACCTTTTGGAAATCAGATCAAAAACACTATAAAGGCCTGTTGTGCAAATCCTGCAGTGTGTTATGTGAACATAATTTGTGGTTGGCTGAACAGACTTGGATGTTGTTAGTAATTTTCACTGGCTGAGATGGTGAAAGAAAGTGATAGTGAAGCTATTCATCCATTGGTTGGGTTCTTACAAAGTGCTGGCTGTATTTGCAGGAATGCTAACACAAGATTAATTGTTCCTTGATTTGCTGAATAAATACAAATTTATGTAACCATGAAGGAAATACTAAGAATTGAACAAATAAAATAAAACCATTATTTGAAGAGTTTTGAAGTAAGGCAAATGGTTGTAAAGAAAACTAGCATAATGGATCTTCAAATATTTATTAGAGTTTTTTCCTGTCTTTATTTTTTTATAAATAACATAAATAAATAAATGATGAACATATTTAGTACTCTTTCCTCCTCCTATTTTCCTTACAACAAATCCTGGGTGATGCATTGGCCTGAGAGAGCCTTCCATTCTGAATCAAATTCTGTGTTGTATGAAAAGTCAAAACCTCATCTGATATCCTCAGATTTTTAGGAATATCTAAACTGGTGCTCATGTATGCACCCTTATATATGTACTACATGTACCTATGTAAGAAATAGCTGTATTTTCCATTTTGAACCCGTTAGTAATTTTCAGCTTGTATACTGGTACCAGTGCCTGTTTATTTAAACAGCTAAGTGGATTTATTTTGTTTTATTTATACCTCACATATTCATTACTTCAGCTGTTGTTTACTTCATCTTGATTGGTTTATAAAAACAACAGGGATTTTTAAGTTTGCATATAGTTTTAAAAGATAACATTCATTCGATAGATAATTCTGTAATATTCGAAGTCTTTAGCAATGTTCCATTAATTTGAAAAAATAATTCAAGTTGAAAATTTGAAAATGTTCAAAATTTGCACATACGCTAAGTATACATAAAATAAAAGTTTTCTTACCTTTAGCTTTTCAATGATGTCTTTCATCAACCCAGGCAAGCAAAAGATGTGTTTTTGTCCTAAGACCTGTGATCTAAAATAGAAACCTTTTTATAATCAGGAAGTGTCATAGTGCAACTAGATTCTCAATTGGTTCTACGTTTTTTTTGGCTGTGTGTAAAATTTGTTGCATGAACAAATTATACTATATATCTCGTGTTAGCTGACAAAATGTTTCTGTCTGTAAGTGTAGCATCCTCTTCAACTGTCTAACGTAAAGTATATGTATGCTGAAATATTATAAAGAAATACTGGAAGTGTTGCAGTTGCTATATTTTATATAAACAATTTATGTGATGACCATAGACTATTTGAAGGGTTATCTGATATAAAATTATCCTTAATTCTTTGCTTCTGTTCAAACTTAATTGAAGTGTAATCTTCAATTCAAGATGAAATTAAACTTTGAATACAGAGAAATTGCCATCCATTTCCTCCTTGTCTTAGTATACAGTATATAGATAAGTTCAGTTTAATTTATATTAACTAGCTGACTACCCACCCTTGCTCGGGTATTTTTTTATTTTTCCCCCTCCTCCCTCTTCCTCCTCCTCCTCCTCTTCCATCTTCCTCTTCCCTCCTCCTCCCTCTTCCTCCTCCTCCTTCCTCCTCTTCTCTTTCACCTGGATGCAGGCCTGCCTCACGGGGCCGTTGTTCCGCCGCCCGCCGCGCCGAGGAGCTTGCCGCCCATCGCTCCTCGGCCCCGCTCGATGCCAATTAGGAACCGAAAGAGGGAGAGCGGGCAAGGAAGGGCCGCCCGAGTGCGTGCGGAGGAGAGGCGGAACAGCAGCAGGCGAAGCAGCAGCCCTGAGGAGGCGCACGCGGCGAGCGGGGGCTGCGGCACCAGGCCCGGCCAAACGGGAAGGCTGGGTGGCCGGCGGCAGCGGAAGGGTGGTTTTGGCCTGGCCGCCGCACCAGACGCGGCAAAGGCGGCGGCAATACGGGGAGCGTCTCTTGGGGAGCGTCTCGCGCTCCTTTGGGCCGGGGCGGGCCAGCGGCTCTGGGGCTCCGCAGGCTGCCAGTCCAGCAACTGGTGCCCAGCAGGAGAGGTGCTCCCACGGCCCGTTCCCCATGGCAGAGTGCGTCAGCAGCAAGGAGGCCCCAGTTGCTGCATTTCGGGCACCTGTGTGAATTCTTGCTGTCCGGCAAGGCTGCTCCTCGGCCCCGCTCCAGGCAGGTTGGGCTCCCGCTCTCCCTCGGGCCGCCAGGAGGGCTTCTCCCCACCAGGAAGAAGATACCCCGAGTTCCCCCTCAGGGCCAAGAGGGTCCCGGGTGGATGCGGGGCTGGACGGGGAGCCTCACCCCATGGAGGGCAAAGGGGGCTTTTCTTTTAAGGATTTAAGGGGGGGATTATGGAGCATTTTGAAAGTCCTGCACACTGTTTGGTCACACGTGGGAGCAGCGGACCAGTGGAACGGGGCACATGGAAAGAGCATGGCCGTCTCTCAAGGGCCATCTTCCCTGCATTATGAGATGTGTGGTGTTGGGCTTTTTCCCTGAAGAGACTGACAGGGCCATCTTCCCCACATTAGGAGCATCGTGGTGGGGTTTTTCGCTGAGCAGGCCACAAATGCAAAGGCCACCACATCCAAGGACCCACTTTATCGGTTTCCACTGAACAGGCCACAAATGCGAAGCCCACCACACCCAACGACCCACTTTAGTCGGTTCACAAAAACTATCTGTGTGGTAAAAATCAGGAATCTCCAGCTACAAATAAAGATTTCTATAGAGCGCATACAAACTTACGTGCGCACCGGACTTCTGCTTTATATATATAGATTATAGCTTTCACTTTTTTGTCATTGATTGATACAAGCAATGTTCAGTGATATTTCCTTTCAAATTTGAAGCATTTGGAGGAAAATTTATTTTAATGTTCACTGGAAACTATTCTGTCTCACCTCTGAGAGATGCATATTTATAATTTATTATATGATTACTTCCCATGTTTTACAAGAGGGGAGGGATAACAAAGGAAAGAAGGATAACAAAAAGAGATAATAAAGTTCTGAACACTGAACAATTCTGGATTCAAGAATATGCATAAACAGGCCAGTGTGGCAGCACACAGTAGAAATATTCTATTTAGAAAGAGACATGTTTCCATTACATTTGATAAATGATAAATATCTATGCTTGTCTCCAATTATCAAAGGGATTTGATTAAGGGGTTGATTTGAATACAAATAGCCTAACTGACCCAGGAGGAAAGATGAACTGTAACTATGAACTATATGAATAATCTTGTTAGAATAGATATTTATTTGGGGAATACAGAAGTGAACAAGGATTTTGCTTTAAAAAGAATACAAATAAATTAAATTGTATTTCCTTATGACCAGATCGTGGCATCTTCAAATGGAAGTCTAAGTAAGATTTGTGTAAGTAGAATCATAGAACTGTAATTGGAAGAAAATCATCCAGATGGTTTCATAATTCATTGAACTATAAGATGGAGTAAGAGATCAGGAACAATCAAATTTTGAAGATTGAATTATAATCAATTTCAATAAATCATTTGCCATTATAACTGACCACAGGGAAACTGCAGTGCTGCCCACCTCCTCTCTCCCCTCAGACCTCCTCATGCCTTGTGCCTGTTTCCCACTCCATCTCAGTCATCAATTCTGCCACCCACCCCTTGGTGTCTTTAGGCCACTTGTCATTGTCCCAGAAGCGGGCACCATTTTCGGAGCAGCTGCAATGAAACAGCCATTTAATCAGCCCTGCAAATGGCTTCCCACCCGCTGTTTCCCTCCCTCTGTTGGCTTTCCCTACCATGACAGCCTTTCCCTCAGCCTTTGCCTGCCTCCCACACTGCCAGGGTTGGGTTTAACCCCTCTCCTGCACCACTCAGAGTTCACCTATCAGAAGTTGCCAAAGACTTTTCCTCATTGTCCAAGGGACTTCAGTTCAAAAGAAAGATAAAAATCTGTCTGAGTCTACATGGGGGAGGGGCTTTAAAGAAGAGAAGGAAGGCACACACACACACAAACATGCACATACACACACACAGTCTGAAACACTCCTTCTTGCAATATCTGAAGCTGGCCCTGCCCCTCCCCTGTTTAGCAAAGGGGAAAATAGTCCCGATATGTCATGTGATGCCGCGAGTTTCACACCCTTGATCTGAAGGTCTCCCTGTCTCCCTGTCTCTCTCTCTTTTTCTCTCCCTCCCCCTTCCCCCCCCTCTCTCTTCCTCTTTCTCTCATTTTCTTTCACAAGGTCATCCAGCTTGGACCTTTAGCAAGAGATAGATAGAGAAAAAAGAACTGAAGTCTTAACTCAGCTGCTGTGCTTCTATATGTCTGCTTTCCTATGTTCCTAGATACAGCTAGAGAACTGGGACTGGCTTGATAGAGAAAGAAAAAACAAAAAGAAAGAACTGCCTTCACTTTTCTAACACTTGTCTCTGGGCTGCTAAGTCTGATAGTTTTAAGGAGTTTTGGCTTAATATACACTTGACCATTAAGCCTAACTCACCATACCTAGAGGAGATTAACTAATTTTTAGTTTCAGAGACGTTTCACTGCCCACCTGGGCAGCTTTCTCACTCAACACAAGGCAGAGAGTTGTTGGAATGTACCAACTCCTCAGTGGTGGGATTCAAATTTTTTTACTACCTACTCTATGGGCGTGGCTTGGTGGCCATGTGACTGGGTGGGTG
>JANHJO010000255.1:0-11303 GCA_032468235.1 Pseudoxyrhopus heterurus
CTCTTATCAAATAAAGTTTCGCCGCTTTTCCAAATCCAATAGGCAATCTCTTTTTGGATTTAAATTTCACGGGGTTGTTATTACGGATCGGGAGGAAAAATTATCTCACCCATCAAATGTGCTCTGTTCTTTTCTTCTTCTTCTCGTCCTGCCCAGTCTTATGTTCCTAGACTGAGTTCGGCTTTGTGGCAGCCATTTAAGACCGCCGCTTAACTTGGGGTAGATTTAGGGGGCTTTCTGAGTCTGTAAAGATGTATTGGATTGATATGTGGGAGACCCAAAAGCTGCTCTGTTCATGCATAAGTTTGTGTAAAGAAAAAACAATAAAAAAAACGTATTTAAAAAAAAAGAATACTAAGGTTTCTGGGTTTAAGCTGAGTTCTGGTTGTGCTTGTGAAATACTCACCAGAATATGATCATGCTAAACAGTTTCACATCCTGCTATTAGAAGGAAGTTAGATAACTAAAGATGATAATGAGTCAAGCTTTCCTCTTATTTGACTTCAGAAATGTTTTACTCAAGCTGATTTCCCTTCGCATTGTTTGACAATTCCATTATATACCAGGGAGTAATAATAAGAGACAATTCGATTCACTATAGCAAAATGTGGTCTGAGGTCCCCTGGCGATCCACAAAATCTAAATTATTTGCCAGCCTATAACTTAAAAAATAAATACGAAAAATAATACAATATTAAAATCCTATCAAACAATTGTGAGAGTGAATATCAGTTTTAATTTTTAATATGGTAAATATTGATTAAATAACTCATAGAAATAAAAACTATTTTAGCTTAGGATAGATTCAAATGAAAACTTTGCCCAGTGCCAAGGTAAATATCTATGGACCTGTCTGGTCATGATTATGGAAGATGGAATGAATAAAATGGCAAGGGTTGTGAAGGAGCAAGAGAAAACTATAAAAAATGAAGATATATATACATGAAAATCTGGAAAATGAAATGAAAAAATGGTTATTCAAACATTTATAAGGACTTCTGCCTTGGGCAAGGAGTTGGACTAGAAGACTTCCAAGGTTTCTTCCATCCCTATGATTATGATTTTCTGCTTAGAATTGTACAATCTCATATGAATCCTCTGGGAAGAAAAACTAGGCATAAACTAGGAAACAATGGAAAGTGCTCATATGTGCTTAAGTTTAAAAGGGCATGTAAAGGAAATGCAAGACTGACACAATCGTCAAGAAAACTTAGAGCAAGTAGTTAGTACTTGCAGATATCAAGTCATAAAGGCTGGAATGCAACAGGAATTTAGGCTCACAAGAGAAGTTAACGTCAACAATGTCAGTAATAAGAAAAAAAGGAAGGGGTGGAGCCACTGTCTGGAAAAATAAGATGGTAACGAGTGATGAGATGGCAGAACTCCTCAACGAGTACTTTGCTTCGGTCTTCTTTCTAAAGGAGAAACTGTTCAAATGAACCTAAGAAGATCAATTAAGGAGGACGTGGCAATCCAAGGTAAGTAAGGAGATTGTCAGGGAACATCAAAGGAACTGAAGACTTCAGTACCAGATCAATTACACCTAAGAATTTCTGAAGATTCATTTCTGAGAACCTTTTACATCTTTGACAAATCATAGCAGTCGAGTATAGTGCCGGAGAACTGAAGAAAAGCAAATATTGTACACCTCTTTTCAAACAAAGAGAAAAAAAGAGGAGCTAGATAACTGCAACTAATAATGGACAAAACTCTGGAACAGATTGAATTTGTGAAAATAATAAATTGTTGGGCAGAAATTGTCACGATTATAAATAAATAATTTTACAACTCATCGTTTTTGGTACTCGTGTGCTTCTCCAAACCAATTAATGATAAGTACCGAGGTATCATGATAGAAGGCAGCTTGAGTTGTAGAAAAAACAAGTGAGATATGAATCTAATAATAAGTGTTAGGCAAATTTATTTAATGCTGATGTTTAATTGGATTTTTAAAAATCCTTCATGCTATGCTAAAAGAGTGATGTCCTAGCCAACTGGATTCTCTATTTTAGTATTGTATTATTATACAATTATACCGTACATGTTATAGAATGAACTTTATTAAGTTGTATAAACGTATTTTGAATAAACGCTAGCTAGTGTGTAGCTGTGTACAGAATACATTTGCATTTCTTTTTCTCTACTATTACAATTCAGTTGTTTGCAACCAAAAATTTAAGACTCAGATTTGTAGAAGAAATTTATTTAAAAGATTTTAATTCATTTACTCATTGCTTGTGTTCACATTCATTATTCTTTCCACCCTTTATATTTTAGTCTCCCGGAGTTGGATCGAATGGAAATATTGTGGCTTCAGGAAAAAGAATGTGTGAGTTTGGAATCTTCGGAAATTGTCATTTATAGTGCTTTCCTATTTAAGTAAACACAGAAATAAACATAGAAAGGAGCATTGTATACAGTAAGACTTTTCTGTAAACCATAGGTTTATCAAATATCAGCTATCTGCAAGTATAGAGGCTCCTTCAGTTAGTTGCTGTTGTGCATCAAGTGCAGATACATGGCTTTCAACTCCTATTATTCAGTGTGAAATACAGTCTCCATAACTTCCCAGTGTAAGACAGAATAAAGATCATCCATGAGTTGCAATTGCAATTAGGATCAGTATTGCCATTGCTAAGCAATGTGTTTGATGTCACGTGATCACATCACTTAACAAGGCAATCCAAGCAGTCCCATTACCTTCGTAAAGGCACCAAGTGTATGCAAGTGCAGGGAGGCCCAGGAAAGAGAATGTGTGTGTGAGAGAGATGAAAAGCTTTGAAAAGAAAGATGAGACATGTACCAGAGGTTCAACTATACTGAGCAGATCTCATCAGAGGAGCCAGATGAAGTGTCTCTCTCCATAAACATTATGGAGAGACATAGCGTACAGATACCCATACCAGATCACTTGTCACCCAGGTCAACAAGCACCACATTAGGTGTTGGAGTTCCTGGACATCTGGTGACAAATGAGCCTATAAGTCTCAAAACTATTGACTGAGGAATCAGCGCCAGCAGCTGCAAGACCACTGGAAGAAAGGTTGCTTGACTGTCACAAATATACAAAGACTAAAACAAAACAATAATGATCTATTATTACAAATCAAATCCAACAAGAATATCTGAAAAGAAGGCATCAGTCTGGAAAAAAACCCAACATGCAATAATTACGGAACAGAGACTAGCAAACCAAAGTTGATTTATAATATGAAATATTTATAGAAGCAGAACTGAAAGAACTTCAAAAGACTACACAGGACAAAGAAATTGCCAGAGGTAGCTGAGTATATAGAGGTAAATCTGGGGGAGTCAGCAATAGAGAAAGCCAGCAGAGCTGTTGAATTATTTTCATTCTCAAACCAGACATCTTTTCCCCTGCCTTCTCAGAAAGAATAAAGCTCTCTGAAAAAGAGAAGGAGTTGAAACAAAGAATATCTGAGCATCTAAAATAATACAAAAATAACAGAATAAGGTTAGTCCACTAATGAGAGAAGACGGCAAGGAAGTAACAGGCAGTAGAGAGAAAGCAGAGCTGCTTAATCCATTTTTTGCATGTGTCTTCACATAAGAAGATACTGGATAGCCACTGGTATAGAATGGTATAGGGACTCTTGCTTGAGCAGGGGGTTGGACTAGAAGACCTCCAAGGTCCTTTCCGACTCTATTATTCTGAAAACAAACTTTCCTCCTAAGCAGAAAGGAAACTGCCCAACAGCTGGGGTACAAAAGATTAGCTCCTAGTTGACTGGATGGTTTTGGAAAACTGCAAGAGAAGGAAGACCAACTTTAATGTAGCTTAGATAGATTACAAGAAGGCATTTGCCTGCCACATGATTGGATAATCAAGTAGCTAGAAATAACAGGAGCCACTAGAAACATTAAAAAAAGTGTAAAGATCAGTGGCGCAATGAAGGCACAATGAAGACACAATAGCTGAACAATAGTGATAGACTTAATGAGAGATGCATCTTTCATGAAGACTTACTATCATAACTACTGCTTGACATTGAATGGATTTGTCAGTCAAATATATTGAACAAGTCAGTCATAGTTATCAAACATCTACCAGGCTATCCCACTTCCTTTACCTGGATGATCTGAAGCTGTATGGAAAAGCTGAAATAGAATCACTGCTCAGCTCTGTCCAGATATACATCACAGTGGAATTTGGACTGGGCAAAAGTGCTACCCTTACCATCCCCAGGGGGAGAAAAACAGTAAAAACTGAAAAATGCTCTATGGAAATCACATCAAGATTCTGGATGCAGATTGCTACAAATCTGGGCATCCTTCAAACTGATAACATTAAACAATAAGCCAGAAGTGTTTCTTTTAGGTTCAATAGACAGACTGAAATAAAATATGGGACTTTGTTTTTATACATGATAACTGCTATTATATGCATAGACGTGGAAGGGTGTACAAATTCCAACAATGGAAGAGTGGATTGTGATGTTAATGAAATTGCTGAGATGAGAAAACTGAGTGCTTAAAGTGCTTTAATTAACTAAATAATTAAAGATAACAATTTGACTACTTTTCTTTCTACAGTACATAAAGACACTTTTGGACTTTCTGTTAGATCAAAATAAAAATGAAGTTTTGATTTTGGGATTAGATGATTAGATATATTATGACTATAGAAATAATTGTGTACTGATAGAACTTAATAAATATACATCTTATGTTCTTATGTATTTGTTTAAATTTAAAGGAGATGTTTTATTATAAATTATAGACATATATAGTAATACCCAGTAATATTATGTGTGCTCAATTTATCTGAGCTCAATTTCTCCACCCCACAGCAGAACTTCAGCTCTCCTTCACATGCAGAAGCAAATGCCTTTAGCAGGATGCACAAACAAACCTCAGATCTTTAATATCTGAATTTAGTTTCTCTATCCTGCCAAAGAAGTTCACCTCTACTCTTCACACAGAAGGGAAACCTTCAGCTGGGTGCAGGAACATAACTCAGATTTTTCAGTTCAGCTCTATTCCTCCACCCAACAGGAGGATGTTAGCTCTCCTTCATATGTGGAAGGGAACTCCTTTGGTGAGGTGCAGGAACAGAACTCATATCTTCAGGGACGAGAAGGAATCCTCTTAGCAGGCATTTTCAACTTTCCCTGCTAGCTTCCCCATTGACTCCCTGGAAGCCAGCAGAGAAGATTGCAATTATACAATTTCAGAGGGCTTGTCAACCAGTTGTAACAGCAAACAGGTTGCCAAGTACCCGGATTGTGATTGTGTGACCACTAGTGAGGCAGCATAATGTTTTATGACAGCTGGAAGTGTTTTATGGATCACCCTTTCCCAGACCATAGTAACTTCAAACAGTCATTGAACAACTGGTCACAAGTCGAGAACTATGGTACCTGTAGATAGATAATTTCATGAGTTCAAAAAATGGAAACTAGAGTGGATTAAAGATTTTAAGTAGAAGAAAGATATACAGACCAAGATGATGCAAAACGTTGTGACAGTAAAAATACTGAAAGAAACCTTTGAACAATAGAAGCAGAGAATAATTAGTCAAAATAACAGTATTAGTGATGATGTTTACTTCTGTGAATAGACTCTTGGGGGAAAATATTGTTTATGAAATATTGGATGTAGAACAAATTTTATCTGACAAGATACAGATATTATTGAAAGTTGATTTACAATTGACAGACCAAGATAATTATTTTAAAAGGGGTGTTTTATTAGATCTACAAATGACAAAAGGAGTGTCTTGGTTAAAAAATTTTCTGCTGGATTTACAAAAAAGGCTTGTTAAATGAGACAACTAAGAAATGAAGATAAATCAAATTACATTATACAATTTGAACAAACTAAATATTAAGATGGTTAGAAGTAAAAGGAAGAAATATAAAATTGGCTTATTTGATCAAGGTTAAAATACCCAGGATTCTAATCTTTAAATAAGGCAGAATCTTCCACATTTACAGCTGATTATCATCTCATTGGTTGAAGAACCTGTCTCTAATTTTAAGTTCTCATACTTTTGCCACATACAAACATTTAGCTTTGGATCATTTTCCTCAATAAATAAACAAGTCTGCTTTTGACTCATTTGTTTAATTACAATTTTATCTAGATTTAGGACTTGTATGGAGAACAGATCACACGTTTAGGTCATATTTATGCAGAAATACTGAAAATTCAAAAGCATTCACAAACTTAAATAAATTTAGATAAAGTAAATTTAGATAAAATAAATTGTTAATAAACAATTAATTGTTGGTTTTAATTATATGGAACTGTAAGTACATTATCTCCACCTTCAAATGAAGAGTAGCTTCTATATTGAAGAGTATCACTGGTTTATTGTCTATCAAATATTTCCATGAACTTGTTTAATATACCAACTTTTATTCTTTCATCTTTCCATTGAGTAAAACAGAAAAGTTCCACATGGGGCCTTTAAACAAGCTTTGTTCAATCTGTGTCTCCTCAAAATAAGACATTCAGTAAACTGATTCACATAATAGGTCCCAACAACCCCTGTCCTGTTTTTTGTTCATAGCATGCTTAAAGCATAAATTTCATTTTTAGAATATTATACTAGCTGCCAGGTTGATATTACATATTTAACAATATAAATCCTAAGCAAGAAGCAGTTTACCAATCTCTTTTAGCACCATCTCTATCTGTATCTTGTCTTTATGAATGGAAACATTCCATCGAATTATCTTTTTTTATTATTTAATTCAGAAGAAACTGAATGAAGTTGGAGAAGTAACCTCTTGATGCTTTACAGCCTTTGTAAACTCAAGTATAACTGATTTCTCAAAAACCACAAGCAGTGCACAAAAATAAATAATGCTGCCAGATAATGCCATTGTTTCACTTTCATAAAAAATCAAACATTGATCAATTGATTTACTAGCCAATCTGAATGTTGATGGTTTTGAATTAGCAAATCAGTATTATACTATTATCCATATTGATGTAGAGGAATTATCAGTGCAATAATTTAGCAAGTTTTTTAAATGAACAAGTTTTAAGAACAAGGTATGGTTCTAACAGATGTGCAGTATAACTTTACAGTTGTTTAATATATGGTACTATATTAACTTATTTCAAAAAATGTAAATTAAACATTTACTGCTGCCTGAAAAAAATCAGTAATATACCATATTTTGTTTTAAAAAGTAAGTGTTTTCACTAGCCTTTCTTGGCAGCTGCTTTTCCCTTGTATCATTTATTTCATAGCAAATATACAAAATAATTATGAATATTTTATTTTTTAAAAGCAGGTGATACAACTCATCTTCCACCTGTGAATTGTTCTATTCAACCTAAAAAGAAAATTGCAAAGCATTGTTTCCTATGTGGAAAGAAAACTGGATTAGCAACTAGCTATGAATGTAGGTAGGTTGAATTTGCATCCTAAAACCATTTACCATTATCCAGATAAAACAAGAAAATAGAAAGGGATTTGTTGGGATAAATGCTAAATAAGTATTGAGATAAATAATGCATCCAAGACCAATCTTTCATTTTTCAGCTAGCAGATTGTAAAGTAAAAGAAACACAACCTCTAAAATTTGCATGCCTAATTAAAAATTAACAGAAGCAGGTTTCTTCTCCGTCATTCTCTTTCATTGTCTGTCTGTAAATATGAAGGTGACCTTAAATTTAGCAGTGCTTGGACTATAATTGAAGGGTTATTGTATTCACTGCTAATTCCATGAGTTAAATTGACATCAAGAAATGTCCTATTTTTCTTACCAATTGGATTTTATTACCTCTAAAATAATAACTGTTTCCAAATAGAGAACTATTATCATAAATAGATGAGATGAAACCAGCAGTGTGGTGTGAATAGAAAGATACCGGTAGCATATATTTTAAATTAATAAAATGGTGAAAAAAGAACAGCAACAAATTGAGAGATTAAAAGAAATAAAAGATTAATTAAGAGTTTTGGGGTGTAAACATTAACGACAACAATTTTAGCAGATTGTTTTTTTTGGTGTTTGTGATGCACAGTCTGCTTATTTTAGCATTCATCCCCTCCGTTCTTCCCTTGGAGTTCAACCTGATGCAGTGAGAGGATTTTTTTTTTACAATTGGCTAGTTATTGCTACTAATAAGAGCTCAGAGGAAGGATCTGGCCCCAGGTCACTTAGCAAGCGTCCATGCCTATAGGAGGAGAAGAACCTGGGGTTTCCTGCTCCTAATCCTTAACTGTAACACCACACTAACTCTCCATTATTTTATATGGTCTTCAGTTAAATCTTGAATCTTTACCTGACTCAGAATTCAGTAATTTTGGGTCATATGTTTGGAGTTGACTGCTTGTTTAATAACAAATGTGATTTGCTTTTTTTTAATTCCACAATTGCTTTTGTCATGTGATTTATATTCTATATTATGTATTACAGGTAGTTTTATATTTTGCCTTTCATTCAGAATAGTGGCATACATAGGACTGCCTCTTGCCATTTTTGCAACAACCACTCCAACTAATTTTAGCATTACATCTCTGTTTTGTTTTTTCTGTCATTGTCAGTTTTTGTGTTGTGAATATTTTTCAAATTTTGGGTACTTTCCTACAGGCTGTGGCAGTTTTCCAAGTTTGTCAAATACAGTATTGAATATTACCACACCATGGTTGATCAGCATTAGCTTACCTCACTTCCCAGGTTGTTTAAGGAACTCATTGAGTCTTGATCTGTGCCTTGCAACAAAATGGCAAAAATTGCCTTCTAGATTTTCAGTCTTACACCAACCATCACAGGTGTCTACCATTGAAGTTTCTCATAAGAGACCTAATAGAATGTTTTATGATTTTAACTGATAGAGAAGTTCACCTTCTATTCCCTCATCTAAATCATTTATGAAAATATCAAAGAATACTGGGCATGAAATGGAATCTTACTTTCCTACATGTGTATGTAGTTCATTAAGGACTACATGTTGAGTACTGTTTGTCAGCCAGTTACAAATCCATCTGGTCGTGATGCCATCTATCCTATTTACTAGCTTACCAAGAAATAGATTATGGTCTACTTTGTCAAATGTCTTACTGAAATCTAAGTATATTACGTCCACAGCATTTAGCTGATCTACTAATTTATAGCAATATAGCAATAGCACTATATTTATATACCGCCTATCAGGGCTTGCAACCCTCTCTAAGCTGTTTACAATGTCAGCATATTGCCCCCAACAATCTGGGTTCTCATTTTACCTATCTTGGAAGGATGGAAGGTTGAGTCGACCTTGAGCCTGGTGGGATTTGAACTTGCTAATTTGCAGGCAGCTGGCAGCTAAGTACTAATTACTAGGTACTGCGCTCTAACCACTGCACCACCAAAGCTCTGCACCATTTAGTCAACTTTGTCAAACAAATAAGATTTGTTTGGCATGATTTGTTTTTGATGAAGTCATTTTGACTTCTGGTTGTAACCTTTTTTGCTTTTAGGGTTTGCAGATTTGTTGCTTGATTATCTTTTCCAAGATCTTCCAAGGTATTCATGCCAGGTTGATTAGTCTGTAATTTCCTGGATCTCTTTTTTCTTTTCTTTTTTTGAAGATGGGAACCAATCAGCTCTTTTCCAGTCCACAGGTAGTTCCCCAGTGTTCTTGGGGAGGGCAGCCTGGTTCCTATATTAGATTTGTGTTCATGATAGGACTACTGAATTTTGCCTTCAGGATCCCTAAGTACAGTGAAACATCAGTTTTTCCCCATTTTGTGGGTAGGGAGATGGGCAGTTGAGAAATACTAACTAACTAAACAAACAAACAAATAAATATTCATTCATTCTTTAATTACTCTTCTAGACAATTAAAAACTCAATTTCACCCATTGTAATTTATTACAGAATGAATCTAAATTTCAACCTCTCTTAATGAAAATCTCAATAGATTCCAATTTTTAAAAAGCAATCTTAGCTAATGGAGATTTTCTGGAATAGCAAAAAGTCTATGGAGATTCTCAGTCATCCAGGTCATGGTTGTCCCAAAGGTGGTTTTTCAGGAGGCAGATGGATTTTCTGTTTTCTTTCTTTGAAGATGCTTCACTTCTCATCCAAGAAGCTTCTTCAGCTCTGACTGGATGGTGGGGAATGGAAGGATTTAGATCCCTTGTAGACAGCTGGTCGTTTGCATTCTTTTAGAGAGATGTTGAGGCCATTTGGAGGTTTGTCTATGTCTTCAGGGTCACCTGAGTAGTACGAATAGCACTTCATTCTGTTCAAAGAAAAGAAAAAGATTTACAAACATGATACTTCTCCTTGTTTGACAGAACAAAGTTTCCAGGCAATATGGCTATAGATCTGCCAATCATTTCCTAAAACCATTTTCATCTGGAAATATCATGCTGTATTTAGGATGTTCAGAATCTTGAGCTCATGGCTTTTACAAAAAAAAATTCAGCTAGAGATAATTTTTGATTTTCAGTGGGGAAAAGTTAAAAATTGTAAATAAATATTCATGATCTTTATTGATAAAATACCTCCATCAACTGGTGCTTCTTGTTCCGGTTTTCCAACATAACAAAGTCCTCTTAAATGAAGATGAGATTACATAATAAAAACTAAGGAAGAATGCCTACATTTTGTAAATCTCATTTTGAGAGTAAAATACAGTATTTAAAAATCTCTGTTTACAGTTTCTCTTATCTGCCAGGTTTTTTGTTTCAAACATTGAGATATTAAAGTAATAATTTCCATTGGTTTAGTGTATTTAAAAAATGGGGAATTGCTTGGGCAAGAAAGTCACAGAACAAAGATTTGAAAAAATTGACAGTGGAAAATAATTTCTTGAAATGTGGTCCCTATTGCTTTATTTAACAATTTTTTTCTAGTAAATTATATGTTCTAGACAGAAAGGTTGAATATAACTGTTTGAAATATTAAAGTGTTCTTCTTACAATTGTATACTCACATACCCACTTACATCTGTGCCCAGTTTGAGTTGCTCTTTTTTATTGTCGTGTTTTTGAAGATTCTTCTTTAAAACTTTTTTTTTGTTTTTGTCTTGATATTTCCTAACCTTTTATTTTTTTTCTTCAGATGTGGAAACAACTTCTGTGCAACTCATCGCTATGCAGAGACTCACACCTGTACTTATGACTACAAGAATGCAGGAAGGAGATTCTTGCAGGACTCCAATCCTGTTGTCAGTGCACCAAAGCTTCCCAAAATCTAAGCATAATTTTATGGTCCGTGACTGAACTGTTTTTCTTTACTGTATTTCAAATCTAAAGATTGGCAAGTAACAAGATCATCCAAAGCTCTATAATTCTGAAGAATGATGTAACACTCTTGTAACTGACATCTTTT
>JANHJO010000256.1:0-12773 GCA_032468235.1 Pseudoxyrhopus heterurus
CATACATTAAAATGAAATTTTGTTGCATACAGCTCTCAAAGGGTCACCACCTCCAATATACACTACATAAACATGACTAAATAAATACAAAATTATGTATATACCCACATACAGATTAGCATAAGATTAGCAAAAATAGATAGGCGTAAGAAGACAAAAATTAAAAGCTCTTGATAAGTTAGAGAACTTTAATTTCTCTGAACTTCAATAAAGATGCATGGGGGGAGGGGAGAAAAATCAAACATAATTTTATTTTTATGTTGCAGCAGAAGTGTATTTTAGAAACCAAAAAAAGTTTTGCTTTAGTCTATGCTGATCAAAACCAACTTTGAGTAACATGTCCAGTTCTAGATAATTCTCTTTAAGAATTCAGACAAATTAAAGTTCAGAGAAAGGCAAAAAACAAAACCAAGATATTAAAACAATTTAGATTTTAAAAGAGAAATTATACTTCATTAGAGCAGTGAAGAAGTAGTGGGAATTGCTAGAATCCTCCCAGTGTTCTTAATTTTTAACCTGGCTTAAGTTTTACTGAATTAAATAACCTAAAATAAGATATCCACTACTAAAATAGTAAAAAGCTAGAAATCAGTAAAAATTGTTTGTTTGTTTGTTTGTTTTTTCCTCAGCAAATACACTGTAAGCCTTTTCCATCAAACTGTGCAACAAGATTAATGAGAATGAGCTATTGTGGTCATTGTAATTTTTTCTTATAATAGCTCCTGAAGAATCCTGCAGAGCTTCTTCTGTCAAAACATTTCAGTACAATAATATAATGTAGAACAAATGTGTATCTGCAAACCTAACAAATTTGCTGCTTCCAATGAAACTAAAGATGGAGCAGGATAGCCAAATAGGAAATGCAAAGGTCCCAAATAGAGTAGTATATGGATAGCTCCTCGTAGTATTTTCTGTTCTCTAGTGTATTTTAACAATTTAAATAATTCTGAAGGTTAAAGGAATATGAGGCCATAGATAACTTTTTTCTGATATGTATCCTTTCCCATTCTAGGTTTTCTTTTTCCTAAATTGAAAAAAAACACCCACCTTTGCACTCTTGGCTAAGATCAAAAGAAGAATAACAGTTCTACGTGGTCAGGATATCTAGAGCTTTAGGAAGGCAATTTGCTTTTATGAATGGAAATGCCTAAAGGGGAAAAAAGCATACTCAGACTTTTGCCTGTTGTGAGAATTTGTTTCAAATATTCTGAAAAGGTACTTTAGAGCAGTGACATTCAGACTGGCTCCTTTCAGATACCCAGATGTTACAACAATATCACTCTGGATGTTCATATTGGCTTGTAATTCTAAGATAACTTGTTGTGGCCTATAACCATGAAGGATATCTATTGCTATAGAACCAGAAAAACAATGTCATATGAAACTCTTTAGATACACTGTTTCAGAGCAACTATCACTATTCAACAGAAGCTAAGAAAGCAATGCCAGAATTGGAGTGATGATCTATCACATTTCATTTATAGCACTTCACGGGGTTAGAAAGTAAATGTTTGAAATTAAGCAACTAATAATATCTAAAAGTTGTGAAAACATTCTATCATAGATTTAATCCCAAACAATATGATTTGATCTGCCAGTGAAATCTATTGTGTGATATAATAGATGGACTCATCTAATAGCTATCTTTTAAAATTCCTAGCTAAAACCTCACATGCTATATATTTGGGAATTACATTTAAAAAAAACCTGCAGTTTCAAATGCTGCACTGATTAATTAGTTGATCATTAGATTAATCATTACAACTAAAGTTGAAATTACATTACTTCCTGTTTTAAATGTTTACTTTCATCTACCAGAATCTGAGACAGTAATTAAATTGAATCATATGGGATTTATATTTTTAAACTTGTAAGATATTTATTACCAGAAACAAAGCTACAACAAATAAATATCTATATATTAAAATACAGATTTTTTTTTAAAGGAACAGGGAATCCTTATATTTTTGCTTTAAAATTTTGTACATACATTCCATGGAGAATGTATCTTTGAAAATGATATAGTCCTTTGCAGATAGCTCATCTGAAATTGGAAGAGTAAAAAGTCTTCTGAGACAGCTAATCAATCAGATAAGCTCTATCATAGTGTTGCCAGATGAATATGTACACCAAAAGCCATCATGTGCTTTTTCAAGAGTATTTTTGCATGTCAAATATAGTAATTAGTTTCAGATTATGGCCAATGTTAGTGAAGAAAAATGTAGAGTATGATGATAACTGGAAGGATACTACAAGGGCTATTAATCTCATATTTCAAGAAGGGGAGTGGATTGCTAGATCAGGCCTCATAGAAAGCAACTCTGTCCTTTGAATTAAAGAGTGTTATATAGAACAACTTTTTTCTGAAGCATGTCAATTTATGTACTATAAAGAAGGATAACTAAAATGAAGCTGTAATTCTGTTATGTTGTAATGATTTGTGAAAATCCCTGGACAGTGATAATGCCCTTTGTAGAAAATATACCTACTGGATTTTCCTCTGATATACAGAGAGCTTACTTTATCTGGGGAGAAGGGAGAAATAAAATTAATAATAATAATCATGGAGAGACAGTGGAGGGAGTAATGATAAAAAGTGGATGGAGCCATCTCATAGGAGAAGAATTTTTTTTTCTGATCTTTGGAAAGATAGCTTGTCCTTTGCTCCTTATTATTGTTGGTCAAATTCATGGAGGAGAGATTATATTATATTGTATCTATCTATCTATCTATCTATCTATCTATCTATCTATCTATCTATCATCTATCTATCTATCTATCTATCTATCTATCTATCTATCTATCTATCATCAAATTTATTGGACCCCCATTTTTGCACTGGGTGACTTTGGGCAGATTACAATATTAAAAATAAAATGATATAAATACAATGCTACAAAACTATAAAATACAAAATGTAAAATATAAAGTATGATTGCTAAAAAAGATAGGTAAAAAGATAGGGAGGAAGGGAATAGGATGGGGGGGGGTCTGATATTAATTTGCAAGGAACTTCCAAGATGAAGCCCCTCCTTTGGAGTCCCAAGACAATTGGCTGAGCCAGGTCTTTCGGCTCTTACAGAAGATCAGAGGGGCTGCTGCAGACCTCAGTCTGGGGAGGGGGGGCAAAATGTTCCAAAGGGGTTTCCCATGTTTTCTGAAAGAAAGTTGCAATTATTTCTAGTAACTATCATTGGACGGGCTCCAGGAATGTCAAATAAGGAGTTTTAGGACAAAATGTAGCTATGGACCTTCATGTTGTTCATTGTCTTGTCAGGTTTGGCATTGTCTATCTGCATATAGAAAGTGGCTGAAACTGAGTATGTGCAGGGAGAATGGTTTGAGGAAAGGGAAGCGCCTTCCCTTGATTGATTGGCCAATTTGATCCTGAAGAATTGGCTTGTTCTGGGTTCCTTCTCTTAAATAATATAATCTGTCAGGATCCTGGAAGTGTACCTTCTCAGTAGCAGTGCTTGCTTTCTGGAACAAAGTTTCCCTCAAGATCCAGATGTCTTCCACACTGCTGTTCTTTAGGCCTTCTGCAGGGAAGAGTTAAAATCCTTGTTTCATACATTTTATCATTATTTATTTGTTATTGTTGTAAGCTACCCAGGGTTGTTGAGAGTTGGGACAGCTTATATGTTTAATAAATAATAATTATTTTGACATACATAGAATAGTAATAGAAATTATCACCAATACTAAGAAATGGTACAATCTAAGGACCAAAAATACCCCCCACAAAAACTGTATATTGGGAAATGATTTAAGTCTTTATCTTTTTTTTTATTGTAGCAAAACTTTATTTCAGGGCAGCCTCAAGATGAATTTGAATGATTATTGTTATGGTTTATTCTATCATTCAGATTTTGACCCTCCTCCTGTGGACATCACTGGCAGTCAAGCACTGATTTTGCCTTTTCACTGAAATCATATCTTGATCAACATTTGTACTGAATTAGCTGCCTACTCCCAAGACTCTGTGATTTCAGTAAACACATAAAAATAGAATTATATGTTTCAAATTGTATTAGTTCATATTTATCTTAAACTAAATCTTCTACTTTAAAGCTGTTCTTGAATTTTGCAGTGATTCCCTGTAAAATTTTCTGCTGTCCCCTTTGGTTGTAAACAGGGATACACTATTGTGACCTTAAGTTCCTTTTTTTTTCCAATTCTTGGAATTGCCTCTGACTATGGCTATTGAAAATGTACTGAACAGTTTCTACTCATCCATCTATTCATCCATTCATTCTGTAGATTTAGAGGTACATAAGATACAGGGCAGCTTACCATATAAGCTGGTTTATTATATTAGTAATAAACCAATAAAATAATAAGAAACAGAAGACATGAGCATCTGGAAATGACAACTTTTCAAATAAATGCATTCTGCAGGGACTCAGCATTTAATGTAATCCAAAACCTGGAGCACAAAACAGCTTGGCTTTCTTTTTTTTTAATGGTAATTTTATTTAGATTATAATTTCAGCAATAAAAGCAAATACAAATTACAAAATCCAAATGAATAAAAACAAAAAATGTGTAAAAAAGGAAAAAAGAAATAGAAAAGAAAAAAATAAGAAAATGAGAAGAAAAAGAAATATATAAAAAGTGACTTCCAACATTCATCACAAATATAAATATTTTTAATAACTTATTGTCTTCTCTTAAAATACAATAAATGATCTTTTCTCATATCCCCTATCTATAACAAATTTACAAAGGCTAATCATTTTAGTGCTGATGACAACAAAAGTTCATTAAAGGTTACAAGAACAACATTAAAGGTAACTTTTAGCCTTGATCAGGTGAATCAATTTTATATTCCTTCATTTTATTTGTAACAGTCTTGGTCTTTAGTCCTTTTGAATAATGTTGTAGAATTTTATTTCTTTTCATTTTTAATTTGTCATTTCTCACAAATTTTTGCAACACTTTAACAACTCTATTTTATAAATGCAATATAGGAAAATATTCAGGTCACTGTCTTGGTTTGTTGACCTTTTAATTATTAAAACATCTTAATAATTTCTTTTGTATGTCCAGTATAACGTATTTTTCCATGTCATTCTTATAGCCTGTCATTTTTAAGTCTGCTTTCAACTCACTCTCAATCTTGTTAGATAAAACATGTTCCTCTTCCATAACATCTTTTGGAAACTATCTATTTTTAGAGGCAGATACTAGTAACTTCTGAATCATTATTTAATGATATCCTGTAGTATGTCAATGTTAAAATATTTTATTTCATTCTGTAATTATAAGTCAAGTTTGAGCATTCTTCTCTAATTTAAATTTTTACTTCCTTGTAGTTCTTTCTTGTGTTCAATTATTAAAGTCTTATTATTAGTTTTTTTTAGTCAAAACAAAAACATTTTGCCATGGGAAGGATTCTTTATTGATTCTAAAATTTTATTTCAAATTTATCTGGTTTCTTAGTTCATTGTATGTAAAATCAAATATCTCAAAGGATTATTATCATAAACATAATGGGTGACACAATCAACCTCAATCTTCCTTGCATCTGTAATACAGAGGAAATTTATAAATAAAACACATGCTCAGCACAGGGGAGAAAACTCTGAGTATACACATAACTTGAATAATCTGGGTTGTGAACTCTTGATCCAGTATTGTGTGGCTCTCTCTTTGCCTCTGATGGAATGTAAAAGAACTATCATTCTTAGTCATTCAGAAACTTGGTTATAAAACCAATGCATTCGGACTGGCTTAGTAGTTCCTTTTACAAACTGACCCCATATGTAGAATAAATGCATAGAAGGGGTGAATATTATATAATGTTCCCTCTTTACCTGACATTGCATGCTCTGCTAGGTCTATGCCAGGCATGAATTTGAAAAAAGGAGTCTGTGCACATGCAGGATCTCTTCACCTGGGAATCCTTTGCACATACGGTAGAACCTGGTATTCAGACATTGTATTGAATGAGTAATACTTGGAGAAGTAAGAATTTTCTCTTCACATATTTAAAGTACATAAAAGAGCCAATAGTGGAGGGGAATGATAATATCATTATAAGAATTCCTCTTCACAATGATTCCTGAGAAGATAAATGTCTTGGGATGGACAAAGCAAGAGAAAGATGATATGTGTGTTAAAAATATCCCTATGTAAATGAAATGGTTTGTGTTATTATTATGTAAGTATATCATAATTTTTTCATTTGCATAATGATCTCACAATATTTATGACAACACAATAACTTCTGTTGGATGCAGGAACTGAGGACATCTTTGATGCATGGTATATGTGTATAGGGAAGACAGGTTCAACAAAGCTTTTGAGTCCTTTGCAGTATATTGGCAAACCAAATCTCTCAGAAAACTTAATGTCTTCTAGCAGTTTCAATCTGAGTTCATTCCATGTAGATTGCATAAAATATTTTACAATGCTAATGTTAACAAAAAAAATCTTTTGCGACTATCTAAGAACTTTTTGTTTGCCAAATGTCACTCAAACATCACACCAGATGACTGTACAGGTACCTGGAAGGACACAAGTGAAAAATCACTAGAATGGCCCCTGGGTATTATTCAAAGTGCTAAAAGTAGGTGGATTAAGTAAATCATTTAAGGAAGAGGAAAAGGAAGAGTTAACATCACTGATGTGAACAGAGATACAAAGAGGTGACTGAAAAGGTTAAGAATAGAGTTATTCTTTTATTGTACCTTTCAACCAAGAAGAATGCTATGCGAACATCAATTCACTGAAAATCATAGAGACTGATTTGTGTGAAATAAAGAAAGCTGGAGAGGGATTGCTTGAACTAGCAGTGATTCATATGTGTTTGAGAGCATTGTGTAAGAATTCATACTAAGCATAAAGCTAAAGGCTGAGATCACCTTTGACAATGAAGAAATGAATACTTCAAAATGAAGAGATGAGCATCTCTGGAAGAAAATATGGGCCTGTCCCTGAAGTGTTACAAGATCAATGAAATGCATTTTTAGCTGTGACTTAACTGTCACAGTCATTTCCTTCATTTACATGCACAGCAGAATAAGGCAGCTTGGAGAGAAGAACCTTTAGCTGAACTTCAAATCCCAGCATTCCTCACTATACTGCATGCTGGCTGGGATTAGTGGGAACCTTCCAGTGGGAAAAACAATGTCTGGAGGGCCAGATATTCCACCCACTGAGGTAAGGGAATCTTGATATGCTACATGGATGCAGCACCACAAATAAAAAAGATGGCCATCATTTCTAAATGCTCTTTTCAAAACAAAAATCCTCTTAAAAAAAAAAAAGGACACAAGAGGAATAGATGTTGTTTAATGATTACCAGACAAATGGAAACTGAAATCTCAGCAATGCAGAGGAAAAAAAAAGACATGGAGAAAAAGAGATGCCTCATAAAATGAAAGATGAAACCCAATCTCACACTTTCTCATAACCTGCCATAGAAATATCAACCAAATGCTCCCCATTTCATGGAAAATGAAAAATAGCTTCCAAAAAGGGGAGAAAGATTTTTCACTGGTTTTAGAGTTGATATATAAAATTCCTACACAATAAAATTCACTTTTATTGTAGAATAAAAATTATGACATTTAAGACATTTCACATTTAAAAAAAAATAAAACCATGAGCAGTAAAATGGAATTTACTACCAGGACTTAGATTGCATCACTTTAGCTCTAAGGAGAGATCTATCAGAACAGAGAGATATCAGTAATGGACATTTCACACACACACACACACACACACACACGAGAGGGAAAGGGAGGGAGGGAAGGAAGGGGAGAGAGAGAGAGAGAGAGAGAGAGAGAGAGAGAGAGAGAGAGAGAGAGAGAGAGAGAGAGAGAGAGAGAGAGAGAGAACAAACATTTCCCCCCCAAATAACTACAATCACTGGGCTCCAAATTCTTCTGATTCCAATGTTTGAAAGAAGAATCAGCTTTTTAAGGCCTCCCAGAAGGGTAGAAGCATACAGGATTTTTGAGGTATGTTTCCTAGGTTCTGCTAGATGACAACCTTGAAGGGAAGGGATCTAGAGCCTGTCTGATCTGGAATGAGAAGATATCCTCAAGGAGAGTCAATCCTTCAGGTAACCTGGTCCAAGATTAATCCCGGCAGAGCTTTAAAGATAACCAGAAAAAAATTAATGAATTGTATCCAGGGAAAAAAAAAGCATGCTGTAGTGGGGAAGAACAGGCAAACTGAGGTGCACCTGAAACTGCATGAGCCTCTGCATTCTGGATTATTTGTAATTTTTGGGATGGTCTCCAAGGACAATCCAATATATAGTGTGTTGTAGTAAGCCAACTGAGAAGTCACAAGGCATGAGTGAATTCTAAGCAAGATCTCCAGGTCCAGGAATGAGCACGATTGGTGCATAAACTGTAGTTGTACAAAGGCCTACCTATGGCTGCTACCTGATCCTTGAGCAAGAGTCAAGAGTCCAAAAGGACCCCCAAATCGCACAGCATGTGAGGAAGACATGCTCTGTCAAGAATCACCTCTCCAGATCCCTGAAACCATTTCATCTTGTCAAGGCTGAATTGGAACTAATTCATCTGCTTCCAGACCCTCCCAGGCACTGGGACTATCTGCATTGACACTGCCTGTTCAGCCAAGGTTAGAGATGTACAGTACAAGTGGGTAACACCAGCATACTGATGAAAGTGCACCTTGTGCTGTCAAATGACTTCCCCAGTAGTTTCATGTAGATATTTTAAAAAGGAAACAATGAAAGACCTGAGACTGGAGGCACCCAACGCTACAGGGACTTATGGCTGGATCTTTCTCCTTCCTCCAACAAGTGGAAATGGCCATGGAGGAAGGAAGAGAACCACTTGCGACCCCCTCTTGCAACCATCAAAGCCAGTCCAAAATCTCTAGCTATAACTGTACTGAAAAGAGTTTGTATAATGTGCTTTATCCAATGCTCTCCACTCTCTCAACAACCTTCCCTTAAAAGGAAAAGTTGGGGACTGGATGAAAGTTTTCTTGAGTCCAGGAATGACCTGTTAAGAAGGCAGTATATATCACCATCTCCTTCAAGACAAGTACCAACATCACCTCCAACAAAGAGACATAAATCACCACTTGGACCCAACCATATACAGTAGAACCTTGGGTCACAGCCGTAATCCGTTCCAGGGCTTTGGTCGCAAGCCTATTTGGTCATGACCAGAAGCAAGACTGACTGTGCATGCATGTAGAAAAAAAATGGCACAGAAGGGGAAATCGCCGCGGCAAGGAAAATCGTGATGGCTGTGTTTGGTCGCTACCCAAGGATGTGTTCGCGAGCAGAGTGAAACATTTAGCAGATTTTTTGGTTGGCACCCAATTTGGTCATGATCAGAAGCGTTCATGACCCGAGGTTCTACTGTACTATTTTCTGGGAAACCTTAACCAACCAGAAAAGATGCATAGATCCAGAATGCAGAGTGGCCCAAAATACAGCGAGTTAACTATTACATGGCAAAAATTGAAGCCAATTTTTACATGCCAGATCCAACATGAGCAAGAGGACACTTAAAAAGGAGAAATAATGGAAGAGAGTCTTAAGGCTTCTCCAAATCTTAAGAAATCTTACTTCTGCCACCTGTAGCAGAGGAGGTACAATGTCAATTGTTGAAGAAGATATATTAAAATATAAATGTTGCCATCTTTCTATCACTGTCTAGGAGATTAGTAAAACTTGGGTGGCTTTTTTTTAATCTAACAAAAAGCCAGACAAATGCAATATTTATTATAAGCTCTCAGTTTATGTGATTGGCTTCCTCCCAGCACTTACTCTCAAACAGATTATCTTAAACAGCATGGGAAATAGAGTGATTCTCTGAGTCACACTTACTAATGTCTAATCCCTATGCCTGGAGGTTTCCAGTACTCTTTTATGAACATTTAAGCAGAGAAAATTAAGGGGAAAATACATTTTGGGGATACTCTTCTTCAATAGTCATGGTTCTAAAACTTAAAACAGAAGCTTAGCAGTACTGGGTATGTGACCAACTGATCTGTAAGCATGTGAGTTCTTCATGGAGTTACAGGAGATTTTGAAAGATTTGGGCTGTTTGGCAACAGGATTGAGGAGTCAAGCCAGCATCTGGCTGACATCTCTGGATTTGGAAGCTAAGTAATGACAGAATTAGATTAATACTTGAATGAAGTACCACTGGGGCTGTAGCCAAAACTGACCATTTTAAAAGCCACTTTTGAAGAAAGCAAGAATAATCCACTTCTCTGCTCTTATCAACAAAACTGCATGGGTATAATCAGTAACTGAGCCTGACTTAAGGCCATCTGCATGGTCCCCTTTCTGCTGTTGTTTAGAAGAATTGTGAACATTTGATTCTTCATTCTGCCTTTGTCAAGGTAGGGTAAGACCCCTCATGTCATTGTGTTTGCCATCTTTTCCTTTTATTTCTTATGCTTGATTGATTTTATTATAATCAATTTGATTGTTGTGAGCCACCCAAAGTCATTGAGAGTCAGATGACATACAAGTTTAATCAATATAATAATTGATGATAAATAAACAATAATTAAATAATTAAAAAGTCTGAAGTGTAATGGGATAGTTAGTTTCCTGTTTGATTCTAAAGTATTAAAGTGCTCTGAGACTTTAGAATTCAAACAGACAAGCACCAGCATAACACTACAAATTTAACAATTGATGTCAAAACAGAAAAAAAAAACTGGATTGTGGAGGTTGCAGAACCCGAGACAGCAGCTAGAAGAAGGAGGAAATCACAAAATACAAAGACTTGCAAATAGAAGTAGAACAACTATGGCAAAAGAACACCATCGTTCAATTGCAAAAGGCAGTTTTATTTGGAGCAGCTTACATCCTTTAAGACTATCAAACAACATCTGCCTAGCCCAGGTCTTTTGGAGGGATTCAATAAATGGATAAAAATGTCAAATCCAGTCTGGATGACTTATGCAAGCAGCCATACTAATTATAATCATTGTTGATGAAGATTCCCAACCCCTAAGAAGAAGAAAATGAAATCTGAGAACTGGATTTCCCTACAACTCCTATGTTAATTACTATGTTGATGGTACTGCATTTAATCATCATAGTAATTCTGATTACTATTCATTATATATTCTCATTCTGCAGAAGAGTTTGGCAGATGCAATGAATAGCAAGGGGGTGGGGAAGAGAGGTTAGGGAAGAAGACCCTCCTCCAACTTCCCTCTTCCTTATACCAATTCTAAAATTAGATGCGCTTCCCTAGGGCTACCATAGCTGGTGAACAAAAATGCAA
This sequence comes from Pseudoxyrhopus heterurus, assembly GCA_032468235.1. NCBI lineage: Eukaryota > Metazoa > Chordata > Lepidosauria > Squamata > Pseudoxyrhopus > Pseudoxyrhopus heterurus. Next base: position 11,247 of record JANHJO010000256.1, read on the forward strand.
TGAACATTTGATAGTAACAAAGGCATGCAGAAAAAAATAATTCTTTGCTATCATCCAGTGTTCTTTTAAAAATTTGCTTCCCCCTACTTTTTTATATTCTCAAAGCTGCAGTATTCTCTATTAGTATGAACAATGGCTAAGCAGAATACAAGGCATGCATTCTCTAAAAGCCAATTACCAATGTAGGCTAGTGAGCAATGAAACTTTAATGTCCATGCAAACACTAGTACAGAGTCAGAGTGGTTCTAATAAAGATTGGCAGGGTTTATTAAAGATGGTATATTGTGCAGGAATAAACATGTCTTCTTCCATTTTTCAGAGCCCAGGTTATGTCCTGCTTAGAAATACACGAGTCAGCATCTAGCTTATATATAGAATAACTGAAAAGATGCGCATCTGAAATGCAGGAAAAAAAGTCAACTGACATACCCATATTTTTGGGGGGGGAAACCCAACAACAAATAAGTGTATTCTTCAATCTGAATGTTGCTTTTTGCTGGCCAATATCTTTACATGTTCAATCATATAGGAGAAATGTCAACTTTTTAATAATCCAGAACATCATTTTATACAATACTCCAGTTTCATATTGTCTTTCATATACCTTAGATTGCTAGATGAGGTAAGCAAAGTGTTTGGTTTCTTTGCCACAACAGCTTCTGCAAAATCAGCTAGAATCATTGCTCTTTAGCAAACAATCTCCTCAGCAAAAATAAACTTTGATTATATAGACATTTAGACAATGCACTCATGTTCTTGGCTCTCAGATTGAGACCTTCTGAGTCAGATCACAGGACTTTAATATAAAATGTAATATTTTATATGCGAAGGATATAACATTGCTGCCCCACACTCAGTGGAGAGAATCGACAGAGGAAGACTGTCAAATGTCTGAGCAAAGAATGAAAACTGAATGAAATTACAAAGCAAAAACTAATGCATATAGAATCTGGAAAAGCTTCTACCTTAATGCATGTAACAATACAGGCAAAAACTTTATCAAGGATTGATTTGATGGAAACTAATTATTAACACAATTATTCAAATGAATTTTATTTGTTGTAATTTTGCAATCAAAGGAAACCAGATGAAAACTTTCATTAAAAATAAATAGGTGTGGATTTCTAAGTGGTTTATTTGGATCAGATGTAGAAATTCACTGCAGGTTGCCTTCATTAAAAAAAAAAATAACCATTGCTGTAACCTAAAATTACTCACATCCAATATTACTTAAATAAATATGGTACATTGAACTTGGCCTCTAGCTGTTGGAGAGTTTGCAATTTGAATCAGAGAACAATTTTCAAAATATATTAAGGATTATTACAATCCTTCCCTTGTGGTTAACTATGGCTGGCTAAAACTAATCAGGATTGAATTATAATTAAGCATCCTTTGTTAGAATAAATCCTAGTTCCCTGAGCAGATGGGTCATGGGATGCTATGGCCTGTCCTAGAAAGAAAGAAAAAAATGTAGGTAGACTATTGTATCTAGACTGCAAAAGACTGGACATCCATTTGATGGCA
>JANHJO010000259.1:0-20172 GCA_032468235.1 Pseudoxyrhopus heterurus
AAGGAATATACCAAGGGAAATGCAACACCAGCATCAACACTGAGTTTGTAAACTATTATTTATATACAGAGAGCAAACCCCACCCCGCTCTAGCACTGAAGATGTTACCTAGTAAGGTAACAAAACACATGCAAGAAAACAACCAAGTTCAGAACACCAAAAATCCCACAATTGTACTGTTAACTAATCCATTTCTAGGATGGATACCGAGTTCTGGACTTTACCTTTAAAGTTCCACATGAGTTAGGTACACCTTATTTGAGAGAATTATTTCTTCTATATGAACCTCAGTGTTTACTAAAATTGACTGAGGAAGTTCACCTACAATTGTCTAGATAAAATTCAGGATTGAGTCTTCTGCCTCCACTTCGGAATACACTCTCTGTAGAATTAAGGGACCTAACATATTTATTAGTTTGTTAAACAGGCTTTAAAATACATCTTTTAACTGTTAATTTTAATTATTAATTATACTTATTTTGCTAATTTGTTATAATTGCTATTTTAACTGTTCTTGATGTCTTGATTTTAATTATTTTACTGTAACTACTGTAACTACTTTAGTAGTCAGTGGTATATCAAACCAAACAAGTAAACAGACACATATAATACACTTATAGCACCATAATATATATTTCCACATAAACAGGCTGACATCAGACATCCATTTGATGGCCAATTTTGCATATTATGCACAGAATTAGTAATCCATAGCACTCCAGATGTCACTGAACTACATAACCCAACACAGTTCAGAAATCTGGCATGCCATCAAATAAATTATCACTTAGATGCTGCTAGAACTGAGCCATAGAATTATGCTGCAAATCTTTTATTAAAATGACTATCTTAAAATAAAACCAAAGGCTTATTTGGCATTTGTGGTGGAGCATAATAGTTTTTATGAAGTAGTTCTTTTATGATGCTAAATACAGTTCTATGTCTTCTGATCTATTCCATTGATAGCTTTTGCTTTTTTCTTTAATTTTAACTTTATTGTATAATAAATTACCGGTAATGTAAATTAACACTACAATCTGAGATTACCTAGCTATTCAGTAAGTTTTATTGGCTGCATATTTATTATGGAAATATTTATGTGCATCAAATTCCTTCTGATTGCATTGTCATAAACATATTTTTCTTCTATAAGACATTCCCTGGTAATGTGCAATATATATCCTTAATACCCATCTAATCCATCTATGCAACCATGTGGAATTTTGTCCTTTCTTGCATATCTGAAATTTATGTGCCTTTTATTTTAGTTTTACTCAATGGAAGTGTTTCAGTAGATAGAATAGAACTCAAATATTGTATTATGAAAGATCTAGTAGAGCAAACAAAAGACATGGTGCAGGGCTGTAATAAGACTTTTCATAGCTAGAAACACAACAAAAGCATTTGTGATAGGCCTCTCAGAAGAGAGAAAGTAGGACAGTTCAAGAGGTCTAGCTTTTCATTGAAAATTTACAAATCTAGGGAAGCAAAAACATCCAGAAATAAGATAGTGTAAACACACATACTGTTAGAAATGAGGTAATGTATGGGATTAATGATCCTTGAAGAAGCTTGGTTGGAGGATAAACAAGGTCAGCATTTTGCAGAAAGAAAAATGAAAAGGGTATAAGCTTAAGGAATGGAGTGGGCGAAGATAATAAAAAGCTTTACTTAGAGGATTTCCACCTGACTATTTTGTGTCGTGTTCAATTTTGGCATTATTTAACTACTCTATTTAATACTTTCCAGTAGTAATGCAGAAAGCATTTTGGTTAGTTTCAGTTCCCTCACAATCCATTCCATCCTGTTCTTTTTGTCTCTCAGTCAATTTATTTTTCAAAATAATCCACACTCTATATCTTAAAATATATAGTGCATCTAAATTTTCTTTTCAAAATTTAATTTCAAGACATTCTGAAACACTGTATGATATTTTTGACCTATGATTGACATTACAACCTTCAAGTATCTCCAAAATCCAAAGATAGCAATATTCTGGTCCTCAAATTAATTTTGAAATATAGGTCAAAGTCATTAACACATTTTGCAATTTATAAAGATTTAACTTCTCAACTCTTCCTAACAATAGCAGCACCATGTTAGTACTTCTGCCCTCTGCTATTAAGGTTAAACTATCAGAATGCAGTTGTCAGGATTCATATTCAATAATATTGACACCGCTTTTAAGAAAAAATATATTATTTAATTGGAAATTGCCCAATTTTGATATAAGATGGGTGGCTGTATAAACGTTTTAACTAAATAAATACAAATAAAATAAATATTTCATCACCACAGCTGGCTTCAAAAGGTTAAAATGTAACATATTTGTTTTATAGAAAGGATTCACAATCTTTTTGGCTGAGTTCCAGATGAAAAGCTAATTAACTAACTACATTTAATAATAAGCTTATTTCTATGCATCTAAGGTTTTTTTGGACACATTAACTAATTTTTTTGGTCACATTTAGTGACAATTTTGAAGGGACTTTGGGAACCACAATCTAAAGCTGTAGAAAGGCTCAGGTGCTCCTGATGCTCTATTCACCTGTAATTGCAGTTAAAGTTCATTGTTAAAGTCTTGCTCTGAAATTTCAAGACAAGTTACATTACATTACATTTCATTCAGGGGCTGCCACAAAGAAGAGGGAGTCAAGCTATTCTCCAAAGCACCTGAGGGCAGAACAAGAAGTAATTGGTGGAAACTAATCAAGGAGAGAAGCAACTTAGAACTAAGAAGAAATTTCCTGACTGTTAGAACAATTAATCAGTGGAACAAATTGCCTCCAGAAATGGTAAATGCTCCAGCACTGGAAATTTTTAAGAAGAGATTGGATAAACATTTGTCTGAAGTAGTTACAGTTTCCTGCCTAAGCAGGGGGTTGGACTAGAAGACCTCCAATGTCCCTTCCAATTCTCTCCTCTCCTCTCCTCTCCTCTCCTCTCCTCTCCTCTCCTCTCCTCTCCTCTCCTCTCCTCTCCTCTCCTCTCCTCTCCCCTCCTCTCCTCAATCTTCCATTGCTTTCTTGGTTGTAGCATACTCAGAAGGAACCAAGTGACCATATGTATAGACAGGGAGAATATATATCTAGCTACTTTCAAATATTAGAATCCATGTATGTGTAGACAGAGAGAACTCTTACACGGAAGGTCCAGCAGATGGCACACAATTCCAGTGGTGACTTGACTAATCCTTGTGGCATTGGAGTTCTCTAGAAGCAACTTTTCCACATGTGGAAGAAGCTCTATGTGTCTCATTGGGTATCATATAAATGGTATTTATTAGCAAAGTATATTGGAATATCTCAGTGTTAATGTTTCCCCCATTCAACAGACTAATTATCTATTCATTTTACTTGAACTTTATTTCCACTAAGCATGATGTGAAGTAACAAGCATCAACGTACAGCATTACCAGGGGCTTCATGTTTCATGCCATTTGATTATATCATCTTCAATGCCATTGTCTTTTTTATTTACCACATCTGACAATGATAGCTTTCTCTCTTACACCTCTATTGCATAGACCAGTAGTGTCAAACCTTTTCGTCATCACATGCTGAAAGTGCGCGCATGCGAATGTATGCGTGTGCACACGTGCCCATACCATGCACGTGATCTCCCCACCCCTTGCATATGCACATGCAATCTCTTCCACCTCCTGAGCATGCATGTGTGATCTCCCCCACCCCCACCCCCTGCACATGCACGTGTGATCCCCCAGAGCTGAAAAACAGCTGATCTGCACTGACACGCGAATCAGCTGTGCTTCGGAAGAGGAAACAAAGGTAAGTATAGCGCAGGGGTGGTGGGAAGGCCCATTTCACGACAAAAACGGCAGGAGGCATGTGCGCATGTGCGGTGGGGCGACAGCTTGCATGCCCGCAGAGAGGGCTCTTTTTTTTGCCACAGTTAAGCAAATCACTGCAGTTGTTAAGTGACTCATGCAGTCATTAAGTGAATACAGCTTCCCCCATTGACTTTTTGGAAGCAGGCTGGGAAGATCACAAATGATGATTACATGACTCTGGGATGCTTCAACTATTGTAAATACCTGCCAGTTGCCAAGCAACCAAGTTTTGATCACATGATTGTGGGAATAATGCAGTAGTTCTAAGTGCAACTACTGGCTGTAAATCACTTTTTACAGTGCCATTGTCACTTCAAATGGTCACTAAATGAATGGATATTAATCGAGGATTACCTATGTTAAGACTTGCATATTGTAACTTTTCTTCAGACTTTTTAAATTATGAAGAAATACATATAAAACATGTTTAAAGTTTATTAACAGTATACTATCAAACACAGCTACCTTGAGAACCTTGGAGATGGGTCTATAAGAATACTGTTGCAGGAAAAAAGGCCCAGTTACATAAGGAAGCAAGAATCAATGCCAGCCATACTTCCTCTCATAGCTGCCCTTTCTAAGGCCAGAAATAGCATCTTATGACCTTTTAAATTCCTTCATGTCATGTTGTTTCTTTTGGCATTTGTTCTCCATAAATGTCAAATAAAGTTCTAATTAAGAATAGAAGGCAGCTATGTATAAAATAAGAAATATGGGAAGAAATTATTATTGCTTGGGCATAATATGATGCTGCACTAGGCTAGTTTGATCAGATAGCAGCCAATGTGTATCTGAGTCAGCTGCATGAGCTGATGATCAAAGGTGCCTTGATTTAAAGGCCTAGAACATCTGGGTTCAGTCCCTTAGTCTACTGCAGGACTGGATGCATCGCACGATGGCCATGCCCATGCCCGGTTTAGCGAAGGGGAAAAAAGTCCCAATACATCATGTGACACTGCCATGATGATGTGAGTTTGACACCCCTGGTCTACTGAATCTTAGCAAGGCAAATGACATTTCAGAAGTAAATTTCAAATTCTTACCTATTCCAAATTTGACTTATAATTTCACATGTAGCAAATGTAGTGGTGTTTTATTTGTCTAAAACTTTTGGATGTCCCCAGTACATGGCAAAACTATTAGCCCTTGCATTGTTGCACATTTGATTGTAATGTAATTCTGTATTAGGTGTGACATTTATAGATACCAAAATAGTTCATACCCACTAATAAATGCAAAATTTAATGCATAACTATCAAGAATATTAAAGATGAATTGTTTGTGACAAAAATGTGCTTTTCTGCACTGCTGATGAAGAAATTGCTACTGTAAAACAAAAACTCAAACTGCTTCAGAACTGCATTAGAAAGGAATCAAGAGAATCCACCCCTTTCTCTTTTTTCTTTTTTCAATATTGTTCTTTTTTAGAATAGACCGTCGCTTTAATCAGAGCTTTAGAGACATTTTAAGATTGCGTGTTTCTTGGGGTTGTTTTCAATAAGGAAAAATCTTCTCACCCTTCAACAAAATCTGTCCGCTCCTCACTTCCTCCTGTGCAATCTTTTGTTCAGGCTGACTCCGACTTCAGGGCACCCATTTTTTATGACCATTGCTTGATCCCATCTTCAGCATAGGGGTCTTGGTCCGGGAGGAGAGATGTGGCTCTCCTCAACCTACCAGGGCGGTCCCCTCTGCTTTGCCGCCCATCCGAGGCGGTTATGGCTCCATATGGAGCCTTCCAATGGGCAAGCCTGGACCAGGGCCATGGTGGTTGCAGACCCTGCATCCAGTACTGCTGGAAGTTTAACCGGAAGTCCAGAACAGATCTTATGAGTTATCCAACAGCGATTACATTCTGAAGGCTTTCATTGTTCAACTGCCTGCTACAAAACAACATGCAGAGACCTGGCTCATTAATTATTAATTTAATGTTTATACTGCCACAATATAAAAATTATAGAATTCAGTATAAAACATCTATAGTACATAATATTAATTTTTATAGTATTAGGCTATATATTATACATCCTAATTAAACTACTCTAAAAGGCCTTTGGAAGATCTCTACTTCAGATGTCTACTTAATCTTTTGGAAAGCCATTAATTTCAGGCCAAATTTCACCACAAGGGATGATAGCATGATAGGAGCCATGACAGAGAAACATTTTGTTCTAGTGTCAGTGACCCAACATAACGCAGTCTCCTAACATACACACATGCAACTAAGTCTAGATCTGAATCCAGTTTTCAATAAATAGCATCCCTGTGTAATAGAAAGCAACACTGAATGGATGTCATTTGCACACAAAAAGGAGGAGTGGAACAGATTATTTTAGAAGATGAATGGAGTAACAATCACAAATGAATAAAAGCTCAGGCTAGACAGAATTATTATGGAATTAATGCTCTTTACTTTAAAAAACAGGAGAAGAATGGGAAAAAAGCCTATTGATTCAAAAGGACAGGAAGAAAGAAAGAATTTTAAACCTTGGGATTCATTCACACTCCTTCCCCTCCCTCCTTTCTGCACATATGCACGCACCACACACACACACACACACACACACACACACACACAACTGCATTCAGCAGCAGGCACATTTTAGTATATAAATTACTTTTTTTTTGAATTCAGTGAAGCATCTAATTTAGCTGTGTTGAATCTATAATGTTTCTGTTGCCATGTCCATGAATGTGGGGACTAAATTTCTGAAAGGTAGAGATTTACTGCTTTGGCTAGTATGGAGTATGACAGAAGATGATATGTGGAAACTTACAGATTCAATAAATTCTAAATACGCATTTACAGTATGAAAAATCATATGCAAAGGAAGAAGAGAAAGCAGCCAAGAAGCATGGAACACCTGCTTTTCTTTATGACCTTTATGTATGTAATAGGTGGCTGTCAAAGTATACTGTATGTCAAAATGTTTGCTTATCCAGTTTGCTAGAGGAATTAGGAAAAAGTAGTACATGCATACAATATTTTGCATTTTTTCATCATAGGCCTATTTCTAGCAGTTGTATGACAAACAGAAATTGAACAGATAAAGTTTATCTTATTGCACTTCATAACTTTTATCTGTTGATGTCTTTATATTATATTCTGTAGCAAGAGCTTAGTCAGAAAAATATGAACATGGGTGTACTCAAATTTTAGAGTTACATTTGTCTGCTTGACAAAGTTACTGTGTTTCTGAATCTGTAACTTTTAATTTTATGAGTTGCTTCTAAGTATTATCTTAAGAAGGCAAAGTGTTGTGTATTTGCATTTTAATTATCTTAATCTAGATTCCTTTCATTGACATGATTCCTAGTCAAATTCCAAAGCAATTTACACTAATGATGAAATTATTTTAGGAATTTTGAGTGATTACCTGACCAGGTAAGATTTTAATTAGCAGCTATTATACATTTCATGCCAATAAGAGTTACACTTGAAAAGCAAAATATTCTGAGTTACAAAGTGAAACTTGTTTAAAGTGACTTTAAAAAGAAAGTGTTAGACATAAATAGGAGAAGGAAGAAGCTATTTAAAATGCTTTAGGCACTACAAAAGCAAAGTTAAGCATATTCAGTGTTGTAAGGAAAAAAAAGAGACTTAAAAAGAAAATAATGATGAACTGATTAAATCAGTGCTTTGAACATTCAATACATTTATATCACATTGACGTCTCCAAAGGATTGCTAAATATTATCAACTAAGAAACCATAACTTGAAATCTGAGTGGACTAAAATAAACCTATGTTTTATGTGTCTGAAACATTGTATCTTTATATCCCATGGAATATAATGATATATTCATTCCCACCAAGGAAAAATAAAGCAAAAGATAATGACTATAACAGCTTTCTACTTATATTCTTTAAACTTGTTTTGAGAACATGCAACCTCTGATACTGTGGTATAAAACACAGGGCAGTCTCTGAAATACCTCTTAACTTCTGTGTAATTAAATACATGAAAAAATGCTTCCAATGAATTCTAAAATTTTCTTCTCTCTTGAAAACAAGGAGCACTAATGGAGAGAATGGTAGAAGTCCAATCCAACATTATTTTAAAGCTAATCAATGTCTCCATGTGTGTGTGTGTAGAAAGCAAAGAGAAAGAAAAAGACTTAAAGAAATGACTTCAAATCTTTTTTTACAGTGGTTATAGACCTGCTTGACCATTTTCTTCCTTCTAAATAACATAACATGGTTTCCTCCTTCCCATATTCAACCTTTACTAATCAGTAAATCCAGAATTAATCAGGTCATTTTTATCCATGTTCAGCAAAACGTACACGAAAGATTTCCAATCTTTCAGAAAACTAGCTGTTGTTCCCTCCCCAATCTATCAAGTCAGGTTTTGCAAGTTCTGCTCTCTTCACATTTTATTCCTCCATTGTGGGTATTTCTGTATTCTTCTGTTTGTGTATATGAGTGTGTCTGTGTCTAATCATACTTGACCTATTCTATTCTATTCTATTCTATTCTATTCTATTCTATTCTATTCTATTCTATTCTATTCTATTCTATTCTATTCTACTCTACTCTACTCTACTCTACTCTACTCTACTCTACTCTACTCTATTCATTATCCGGCTTAAAGTGAAAATGTATTCCTTTATTTCAGGGAAGCAGAATTGAAGAGTTAGAATTCCTTTCTTAGTTCCATTCTTGGTTTTTTTTAACTTGGCTGATTTCCTTTAAATCTTGTACAGTTTTTTCCATGTGAATTTTTATTAATTACTTCAAAGGCTGAAGTAGAAAGATTATGAACCTAACTTCTATGTCTTTGCAGCTAGCAGTTAATCTTCCATAAGTCAACCCCTTCAATAGGAAGATTAATTTTTACATTATTTTATATCTTACTAAGCATTAGGTATAAAGCTCCTTTGTGTTATCTTATATTTCATCTATTGCTATATAAAATCTAATTGTAAATGCATAAAAAATTGAGACCACTCTGTTTCCTTTAGAAGGGTATAATACATTCTGGTTGAACTATTCTCTTACATTGAAATTTTCTTTCTTTCTTTCTGGTCAGCATCTCACCCTGTAATATTTAGAATTTCTCTCTTTCTAAAAAATCCTTCAGATTCAACAATTATATATCTATTACTTGTATCCATTAATTGCCCCTTTTCTCTGAGGTTTAAAAACAACAAACATAAAATGTTACAGATTTGAAATTTTAAATACTTTCCATACTTTTAAATTATCAGTGGTTCACCCTATTTATCTTGGATGTAAAATATCAGCATTATGTGTGTGTGCGTGTGTGTGTGTGATTGTGAGTGTGTGTGTTCTTACCTATTTTAATTACATCCAAGGCCAGCTAAGGCCAAGCAGTCACAGGCTGGGCACCAAATTTTAGTTGACACCAAAATGTAAAAGCCTTCTGAAAAACTCAGTTAAAAACAAAACAAAAAAACAGAAAAGCAATAACAGCATATTTTGTGAGCCAGTGCACCCACTCAAGGGTTAAATATAATTTTGCAGAATTGTTGCCATATAACAACAATGGGTGCTTGTATAATTAAAATTATCTACTACATAAACAAGTTGAAAATGTCCAAGAAAAGAAAAGAAAAACATTTTCCAGGCCTGAAAATCAGAAATGTAAGGCTCAACAATTCAAAGAAAAAGAAATAAATAAAAGGATGCCTTTTTGAAATTCTATCAGAATTGGAAGATGAATCAAACCATGGAAGCATCAGAACATAACTTTGCCACGGGGACCAAAATGTCTACAGCTGCCTTTTTTCAGGCTAAATACCTGCAAATGAATGCATGGTCATGCTTGATTTGCTCATGAGTGTGAAAGCTATCCAAACTTTTCGTAGGGCACAAAGTGAACAGATGTAGCATCATGATTTATTTATGAACATATGGATCAGTTCTGATAAACTATGAAATACTCTGCCATCCAGTTTTCAGTGATTTCAAAATCTTATTAACAAATACACAGCGAAGTTAATTAAGATATGAAAACAAAAACAAGGTCTCATATATAATGAAATAATATATTATTTTCAAACTAATTGAAACAATTAAACAGTATTCTATTTGTGACTGGAAGAGAAGAACTACCACTTCTCACCCCTCTACCCTGATCTACTCAACTGCAGAGTACCACAGAAATGCCCTGAGAGAAACTAGGTGATAACATTCAGAATATCATGATTGAAGCCCATGATAGGAAGAAAACATCAGGAAAAAACTCCATCTAATTCCACCTTTACTATGAGAGAAAATGCTGCCAGTTTTTCAATATTCTGTTCCTGTGGCCAATATTGGCCATTCTTGGGGCGTCTGTTTCCTACTTCAAATGGCTGATACTCAGAGTTATGAAAAAGATGGTTCTATGGTTCTCTGAACTTCTAGAGAAAGGAAATTTTTGTTCCTTTTATTGTTAGCATTGTACATTGTTATGAATTTGCATGTATTTCCACATTCTATAAGCAAAAGCATTTCTACATTAAAGCTTTCACAGTCTGCAAAGTGGCTTTTTTTAAACTTCTTTTCAATTAAAACATAAAAGATTCTTGATTTTCCACTCCTGAATTGTTCATAAAACAAGTTCTGCCTCTTTCCAAATCTTAAGATGACACTGACACCTATGATAAAGGGCAGATTTAGTTTAAGATCATAGTAAGATATTCCCTTTGATGGTCAACTTTTCTTCTACTGGCACACAAATGTGTTACTTTGGATAAGCAAGATAAAGGCTTTCTCACAAGGCAGAGCACAAACAATATTTTAAGCTGTCAAAACTTATATTTTATCCTCACTCAAAACCAAGAAAGGAATTAAAAAAAGTTTTTGTAGATTAAATAGTACTAAGAATATATTAGCTGGACGCAAAAGAGAATTCATATTAAATCCAGGGAAGACCTGTATATTACAAAGTACAACCAAACAAAAGAAAAGAACAAAAACTAATAAAATATATACTGCGATATAAGTAATATACTGCATAATTTTTAAAACTACAAAAATATCTAGCAACTCTCCATATTAAATATTGTTATTTCAAAATATGGACTTTTCACCATTGTAACATCAACATAATGTGCCTTCAAGTCAGGGTTGATCCTTGGTGACCATACAGATTTTTCTCCAGGAAAATATCGATTTGAAGAGAATTAAAAGATCATACCCCTTTCATTCATCCATGTAACTTAAAATGTTCAGCATCCTTTAATATATAATATGAACCATAATTCTAATTTTGGACAGTGCTACTAGATATTACATGCAAGAGCTTACAGGATTCAGTGGAACTCTGAGTTACATAGAAAACAAAAAGCTAGGGAGAAAGATTTCAGCTTAGCTCTTTTTGTTTTCCAGTGACTTTGAGTCATCTTTGACACTTGACAACTGTCCAGACAAGTCCCTGAAGTTTCCTTAGCAACATTTTTGGAAATAGTTTGCCACTGCCTTCTTCTTAGGAGAAGAGAGACAGAGACGGAGACGGAGACAGAGAGAGAGAGAGAAAAAGAGACGCAGGACTAAAAGTCACTGTCTCTCAGGTTTTAGCTTAATATCTTTAAACACTATACTAAGCTGGTTTTCTAACTATATCAGTCATAAATTAATGGGATTTTGATATGGAAATATAAAGATACGAATCCCCACACATGTCTGCACATAGAGAATAAGACCTTATTTTATACAATACAGACAATAGTGTAGAAGGAAACCAGCTCATATAATATATGAAGATCATGTACTACAAGTAAGAGCCATTTGATTTCTTGCAAGTATTTTAATGCCAGAATTGCCTAATTTAAGTGGCTTAAAATATTTGTAATAAACAAATAAATTAAAATAAATAAACTTGATCAGACCTAAAGCGAAAAACCTTTTTCTATCTCCAAACACAATATGCATTATTCTTCAGTTATATCATCTGGAGAAAGAGTAGGCGCAAAGGTTTTCCTTTCTTAAATAATGTAAGATAAATATATTGTTTAATGCTTCTGAGTTGCATAGGCAACAATTAATACTATCGCTAAAAGAAGGACACAGAGATTGCAGGAGCATTTCATTTGGATGATTGGTGTGCCTCTAAGCAGCTGGGGCTTTTTCCAGAATGAGATTTAGCATATGAAAATGCTTAGTCGTGGCAATAGCAACTTGAATTGTTAATATCTTCAGGGATTTAAGCATATACTGTAGTTGTAGTGGAAACATGTTTATATATAAGTATCTGTATAACTGTATGTGTATATATCTGTGAAAATGAAAATACAATTGTACAATAATGACAGGTCAGTTGTTATATTAAAGAAAGATTCATCCTTATGACAGGAAGGAGAATCAGTTTGTTACAATAAAAATTATCCTCAGTTCAAGTGCGGTTTGCAAAATATTATCAAGTGTACAGTTTGATTTGAAACACAGAACCTGGGGAATCAATTAGTGATAAAAAGCCTATCATAAATTCTCAGTTATTTACTGCTTAATATTGTAGATTAATCCTGCCATATGACTTCCATCTGCCCATTTCAAGCATTATGAGGGGAAAACCAGAAATGAACAAAACATAATTCAGGAGTCTTTATCAGAAAATTTGCTATCTTTTCAGAGAAAATCCCTCATCAAATCTTTCACAATTCAAATGACAGCTTTTATGCAGCTCTGTATTTCTATCCCTGGCATTTTTAAAAAAATAAAATGTATTTTATATTTTGAAACAGACAACCTAAGAATACAAAAGTAGTTTTGCATGATCATACTGATTATCCATCCAACACGCACTCTGTATCAGAAGTGGCTAACCAGATGTCATAGAAAAACTCATAAGCAGGGCATTTTCTGCATATTTTCTAACATCTGGCTTTTAAAAACATACAGTATCAAATATATAATCAGATTAACTAAAAGGTATATCATTATATTTTATTATTTATATAATACCTGTTTCCCTAAAAATAAGACCTATCCTGAAAATAAACCCTAGCATGTTTTTATGTGTGCACCTAATATAAGAAAGACCTACTTAACAGCCTGTACAGCTGGCCACTTGCCCATTTTATCTGGTGGCTCACGATACCATGGGGGGATTGTAGTTGCCCCACGTGCCCCATATCAGGCCTCCGCAGCCAGGCCATCCATGCCCCAACACTTCACGGCAATAGCACAAGCAGCCACATGCAGCAGGAGCCCATGTGGCCACCGGCCCACTTCTGCTTGCTTGTGGCTGCAATGGAGCAGGAGGCCAAGCAGTGTGGTGGTGCAACAATTGCAAGGCAGGTGTCAGGATGTGGATGGCCTGGCTTGTGGGGGCCCTGAGGTAAGCCAGTGTAGGATGCGTGGGGTAGCTCCACCTCCCTGCCTTATTGCCACAGCACCAGCACATTACTCAGCATCCTGCTCTGTTGTGGTCATAAGCAAGCAGAAGAAGTGGGCTGACGGCCACACAAGATCTTGCTCAACAGGTCTGCTAGAACTGCTGCCATGAGGTGAAGCAAATGTTGGGGCATGGGTGGCCTGGCTGCAGAGCCCCCAGGTAAGCTGGTGTGGGGTGCATGGGGAAGCCTCACCCCTTTGCTTTGCAGGAGTGGCAATGACACACCATGCAGCTTCCTGCCCCACCGTGAGTAAGCAGAAAAAGTGGGCCTCTCGTATATGGAAAAAAAATAAGACCTAGTGCTTATTTTGGGCCCAAAAGAAAATAAGACCCAGTCTTATTTTCAGGGAAACACAGGTATAAATTTATATAATATTTAATTTACATTATATAATATTTATATAATATTTATTATTTATTTTATTATATTATGCTATCGCTATATTACTACATTTTAATATTTAATAATTTAATAAATATACTTTATTAAATAAAAAGTATAGTAATCTAAAGAGGACCAGCATAGCATGAAGTGTTGTATAATGTTTTCCCTTCTGGATCTCTTTTCATCCCTTAGTGCAGAAGTAAACAACTTGAACAATCAGGCTATTTATGACACATGGAAACCTTGTGTGAGGCCCGCAGAGCCTCTTCAAAAGCTTCTGCCATATTTAAATGTTTAATACCTCACAAAGAGAAAATTATTAAATACCTGAAAAGCCTGTTCTATCTACTGTACTAATTCATTATAATTATTTACACTCGAATATCAGTTAAAGCAAGTCTAAGTATCAATTTGTTTTAGTCCTCTCATTTTATGGACTGCAAACCTTGACATGCCATTCAGAAGCTCAGTTTACCTCTAGTCTGACCAAGGCTGCATATCCTTACATTAATGTATTTTCTGCTTGGAGACTACTGCGTTGTCTGTATACTTGAAGAGACAGAGTGTGCCATCTCTCTTGCTGAAAAGGGACATACACTTGTTATTCACAGAAGCCCCTCCCACCCCCTTCTTTGAAATAGATAAAAGCAGAGATTTCAATTCAATGCCACCTCCTCATATTTTCTATTTTCTGCCTGTAATTTATTTTATGTCCTTCAAAACATCCACAGTCAATGATTTCCATTCTGAAGAAGAAATAGAACTAGCACCAGAAGTCTCTAAAGTCTCTGATCTAGTTGGTATTAATTTTCAAGTCCTTTTTTCCTTTATTCTGAATTTCAAATTAAATGTTTGCTGTGCTTGGAACTGCAGGATGTGAGGCCACCATGTTTTATGTTAACTTATTTCCAACTAGAGCGAAGGATATTTTGGGGGCCATTCTTACTTCATTCAGCCTGTGTTTAAAGTGGCTAAAGGCTAGAGATAATGGAAACTGAAGGCTGACACATTCGGATGGCATCAGATGGGGAGGGTTAGCTTAAGCCATGATGGGAATATCCACTACATTCAAAAATCTATTAGATCACAACGATATGAAGCAATAATTGAGTGAATTAGTTGGATCATTCTCCACACATAATCCCTGGGAAATTATTATACCTCCTTTTAAAAATTAAAATAAATACTAAACAAGATTCTTTTAACAATATCAGTGCTATTAATTTGTCCATATCAATATAAATATGCTTTTACTAGGTTAAGTAAACTTATCTAGTTTTGAATATTTGTGTCTTTCACAAGGCACAATTTTGGGGCTTCCTTGAAGCCATTATTTGTTTTTATATCAATATGATTTCATACAGGATTTAAAATGAAAAGTTTTCATTATCTTTCCAGATTTATCTATATTATTCCTTCCTTTGATGAAATTATTACTATGAATATTTAGTGGTAACAGAATAGTAGGATACTTATGATCAAAACCATACCATATTCTGAACAGCCAAGCGCTTTCTGCTTTGGTTGTGCCTTTATCCAAGTTATTTGCAGCCTGCAATAATATTGAAAATTAAAATGATGATTCTGATAATCAAAAATGCCAATATTTTACCAACAAATATATATACGTATATATATATATAGTTTTAAAGAACACATTTAAAGGTTCACAAATCACTTAATCTAACAGTTGTTGTTCAGTCACTAAGTCATGTTCAACTCTTTGTGACCCCATGGACCATAGCAGGCCAGGCTCCTTTGTCCTCCACTGTCTCCTGGAGTTCAGGTTCATTGCAGTGATAACACTATTTAACCATTTCATCCTCTGCCATCCCCTTCTCCTTTTGCCTTTAATCTTAATCTCATATCCTGATGTTGGGAACCTAACAATACTTGGATACAATTGAAAATGCACCTAAATTAGGAATACAACTTCCTATCTTTTTTTTTTTTAACCTTTATGTTGTGGTGATCTTCACTAATGGAATTCAAAATTATTTATACTGTGTTTTGGAATTATATTTCCACTAGGCAGTAACCAAATTCGTTTAACTTCAGCAGCATGACTGCTCAATATAGATCTAAATCACACAGCTCCTCTGTTCAAGCTCTCTTAAATATGCTCCTTTTCTGTTACCATTTATTTTCACTTCCTGGGTGCTTGCAAACTCCTATCTCTGAGTTACACCTGGCCTGGCCTCTGGCAATGTTAATCATGGATATGTGATCTATGCTAAGTTTCATGTTCTCTCCTATGATTGTGGGAAGAAGATAGGGTTTTTTTTTGGAATAAATTAACTTCTACATTTGCTGTGTTGTATTTTTCTTCTACACTTATTGATACCACAGATTATCCAACTGGGTAAGTCCCAAATTTTTCATCTTGCTGTTTCCTACTGAGCCAATATGCACATCCATTATATTATCTTTGAGTTGTAAAGTTCATTTCCTCTTGTTAATGTCATTTAAGCTTATTTAATTTATACAGA
The DNA here is from genome assembly GCA_032468235.1 of Pseudoxyrhopus heterurus. Lineage (NCBI taxonomy): Eukaryota > Metazoa > Chordata > Lepidosauria > Squamata > Pseudoxyrhopus > Pseudoxyrhopus heterurus. The sequence goes on from JANHJO010000259.1 coordinate 16,068, forward strand.
AACAATCATTACTATGTTGTGGACAGTTTTCTAAATATTTTGGGAATGGTTCTGCAGTGTACAACAAATGCAAAACAATTGATTTTGATTTTATAGTTTTTCTTTTGGATTAAAATGATAGCCTCCTCTTTACTGTACTTTAACCCAAACAATTAATGGATGTTTTATAATTTTTAGAGAAATTAAATCTGCTCCAATATATTTACAATGTAAACTAATAAAGGAGACGCTTTTCTCTACTGTATGCAGCATAAAGCAAGTAACATAGTTTGATTGATTTTTATGCAATTAACTATGCCCAGTTGAAATGAACAGCATTGACTTTATAGAATGGAATAAAACCTACAATGCTTGTCTTTCCTTTTACTCTGAGGAGATTTCTGAGATCATATGAACCTTTTCATCATCTTTGCACAACAGAGCATGTTTTGATCACACTTCTTTAGGTTATACTTGAAAACAGTGGTGCAAAACGTACAGCCTGTCAACACCTCTTCTATAACCCCTAAAATTCCTGTCAAATAAATGGGGTGTCAGAATTGCTACCTCATGCCTGTGCTCTGAAATCATTTTGGTCTGTTTCCAAAACATCCTCTTTGAAATTGATTGGACAATGGGGGACCATCAATGGGAAGAACATAAGGAGAGAAGTTTTCACCTGGGGTTTTGGCACCTGAATTTCAATTCTGCTTTGCACTACTATATTTCACTTGCCTTCTAGTAAACTACTGTATGCCTTTCTCATCCCAATGGTGATAAGGATCATTCTTACTTAGAGGCTCAAGCTGAGGCAGGTCTGATATAGGGTATAAGTGCTGAGCCTTTTTTTGTGTTTTTTAATATTGCCTTGGACCTCTGGAGGAAAGAAGAATAGCCTCACAAATAAATGGAACCAGAATGGTTGTATTGGAGTGGATGGTTGGGATAGACTGATAGGAATTTGCCAAGAGATGTTAAAAAGTCAAAACCTGGGTGCCAAGTTCCAGCTTTGTAATCAAAAAGTCAGAACGGGATAGTAGGTGGAGGAAGGAGCAAAGAGTTGGAGATTAGGAAGAAATAATGTATCTGTTACTAGACAGTTTGGAGCTAGTGAAGAAAGTTAGAATTAATAAACACCAAGATAAAAAAATGAAAGTGAATAATTAGGAAAGGAATAAAGAACCGTAGAAAAATACCTGGGGATGAAGGGATGGAGCAGATGTTTAGTCTTGTGTCATGGCTAGGAAGAAGAATTATAGAGAATTTGAAAAGGGCGAAGAGATAAGGGAAACAGAGAGGCAAAGCATTAAAGCAAGCAAGAATGGTTACAGTAAGCAGAAAACAAAAAAGGAGAAAGCGCAAATCATTTCTCCCTACAGCACCTTGGTCAGTGAAGGTTCCTTTCTCTGCTGCTAACAAGGAATAGGAAGCTTACAGGTGCAAAGAATAAGCAGGTTCAGATGGCAGTACTCAGCCAGTGCAGGAGAGAGAAGCTGACAGCTTCAGCAACAGGGAAATTGCCAAGTAAATTATTTGAAGGAGGATTGAGGCTTACAAGAGCCAGAAGCAGCAGCATCTGTTTCAGGTAGATGAAAGAGATTCCATGAAGAAGAGATTTAAAGTACCTATTTCAGCACTGAAAATCATTAAAAAAAAACAAGAACGCTGACTCTACCTGCTTTTGAAATTGTGTACTCCAGCCTAAAATGAAAACATTCCTGCAATAATCTTGATCTGCTGCAACCTTCCCCAATCAGGGAGTATCTAATTATATCACACACCTGTATTGATGTCAGGCTGGGAAACAAGGTCCCTGTGTTCAGTGGTATGGAAAATAAATACTCTTACTATTATGAGGGCATTTAAAAAAATCTACATTTTGCTGAAGCCAGGATGCTCTTGATTTTTCTGGGTTTAAGGACAATATGCAAACAATGGTCAAGAAAATCCCTGGGTAAAAAAAAAATTACCCAAGGGGAAAAGGGCACCAAATTTATGGTAAAATGAAAAGTACTCCTGATTTGCAAATATTTGTGGTAAGAAAATATGGTGTCCTGAAAAAGTTATAAAAATAACACTTGCAACAACACATTTAATGAACTAAGACTAGCAGTTATTCTTAGAAACACATGAATATATTAAAATCAATGGAAGAGCTTTTATACATTTGGTATATCACAGAATCTTGTGATTAGAGACTTCCTGAGAGCTCTTGAGGATATTGGATATAATTGAAGACAGAAGTTTATTCAGCTGTGGTTCACAGGTCATAGACAGTCTCTCTCCTGGAGCAATTCATTGGGAATTAGGAAGCTTCCAAAGGCTTGCTCTATTGACCCAACTAACAAATAGTGGTAATATGAATGCTGACTAATATTATCTCAAACAAGCCAGCTTGAAATCTTGTTTCATAATTTTTTGGTTCAGATGTTATGTTAAACAAAAATTTATATTACTTGAGTGTACTGAAGGACTGGAGGGAAGAAAAATGTATGTGTAGATTAAGATTTATTTATTCTTGTTTATATCACACTAAATTATGATGATTTCCCAATCTGGTTAGTGAAATAAATTGCACTTATTGTAAAATACATCATTTCAAGACGGTAGTCTGTCACAAAAACTAATGGACAAGTGCACTTAAGGTCTATGACTTACTATGAATTGTGTTTGAAACAGGTGAGGGAAGGATTATGAATAGCTTCTCAATTCAAAGCAGTTAATTTCTATTGAATAATAAGATCTTTTAAGTATTATTAAATTAACCTGCACTTTTTTCTTGAGAGTAATAGTAAACCTAGACCAGGGATGTCAAACTGGTGGCCCGCAGGCCAGATGCATCATGCACACCCCAGCTCCGCAAAGGCAAAAAACTTTGTGTGACGTAATGTGATGTGATCGAGTTTGACACATGACCTAGACTGTTCTTCCAGAATTATTATACAAAAGCACCTGTACAATAGAAGTTTCTGAACAGGAGTAGGCAATTTGTTACTCTCTGAATGTTTTAGATTGAAACAAAAATCCAAATTATAATACAATGAATAATGGGATTATGTTAAGGGGTACAAAAATTGCTGTCCAAAAGAGAATCAGATTGCCTATCTTTATCCTGAGAAAATGTGCCTTAAGAGGTTCACTAACACATGTCAGCTAACCAAATAGCAGTCCTCCCTGAATGCCACTTTGTTGAAGGAAATAGATAATTCTAGCCATTTCATACTAACAATATTGCAGAATAATACCTAATTATTTATAATAACTTTAGTAAATGGACTGACATGAACTTATTTAGTAACAAGATCCTTTTCACAACACTTTGAGAATTTTATTTATAATTCACATTTCTAAAACTCCTATACTTGTTGATAACTCCGAATGATTTCTGGAATAGAAGCAACTAATCAGAAATAGAAAAGGAAAGAAGAAAAGGAATCACAAATAGAAAAGAATAATGGTCATATTACATTACAAAATATTCACTAACACCCTTTAAAACCACTCAGTAGAGAGGTGAATTTCTTCCTTGTCAAGAGCCTGAGATAAAATTAGTTTTTAAGGCACATTTAAGAGAAAGCAGATTGAAGGCCTATTCAAATTTCCAGCGATGCTATTCCTAAAGGCAGGAACTATGACAGAGTAAATGGGACCTCCTAAAGTCTTATTGGATGATTTTCCTTAATGGATGGGACCTGCAGCATATTGATTCTATCCAATCTTATGGAATGGGTGAAAAAAACAGGATCTCTGGTCTTGGATATTAAGCAGTTGGTTATTAAAGACTGACTCCTTTTTGTAGTGATCAAGGGTTTATGGGTGTCTTGGTTGGAACTCACCCCATATAAGATGGCTACCTTTAGTTTACAGAGCAGTGGTTTTTACATGTAGGATCTGTGGATTCTATTTTATCAACTTTAAAGTTGTTAATGATATATAAAACATTCTATCATCATTATTGGTGCTGCTAAAGCAGTGCCAGAAGGTGGAATGAAAGCCATCGCTGTATTCAAAAATGCTATTTACTGTATTTTATTTTCCTCAGAATGACCTATGTCTAGTTTAATGAAAAGAAGGACTAGGGGTGACATGATAGCAGTGTTCCAATATCTAAGGGGCTGCCACAAAG
>JANHJO010000259.1:87624-97946 GCA_032468235.1 Pseudoxyrhopus heterurus
CGTCATGCTGTGGCTGCAGCCCCGCCCCCCTTAAGTCTCTTCTTAAAAGCCTCCAGTAATGGGGCACCCACAACTTCTGAAGATAATTTGTTCCATTGGTTAATTGTTCTCATTGTTAGGAATTTTATCCTTAGTTCTAGGTTGCTTCTCTCCTTGGTTAGTTTCCATCCATTGTTTCTTGTCCTGCCTACAGGTGCTTTGGTAAATAAGTTGGCCCCCTCTTCCTTGTGGCAACCCTTCAAATACTGGAAGACTGTTATCATGTCCCCCACCGGTCCTTCTTTTCACTGGATTAGATATACCCAGTTCCTGCTATCGTTCTTTGTATGCTTCTAGGCCCATAATAGTTTTTGTTCTTCTCTATACTCTTTGCAAAGTCTCAACATCTTTTTTGCATTGGGGTGATCAAAACTGAAAACAGTATTCTAATGTGGTCTTACCAAGGCTCTTATATAGAGCGGTAGATGTTTTTCTATCAAGGGACTGGGATCCCTATTTTGTTTTGTTTTGTATTGTGTTTTTACTGCTTACTATCTTGTGACCTGCCCAGAGCTGGTTTGGAGTTAGCTGGTACCCAAACTGAAATAAATAAATAAATACATACATACATAAATAAATAAATACATAAATAAATACATAAATAAATAAATATTTAACCATCAGTCAAATTTAATCAGATTCAGTGTGAGAGATATTCACTATTCCATCAATGTTTCTATATATTCTTTAATCAGGAGAACAAATCTGCAAATCTTACATACAAATTGCTTCTATTTGTATCTATTATAGGCAAAAGCCAGTTTGTGAAACAAATATGAATGTTTAAAATAGCTTTACCGGCTTTCTGAAAAAGTTTCCACCTGAAACAAGCAGGAGTCAGAAAATAAAGAATAGGTAAGGGCATGGTGTTTCTACCACCCAAGAAATGTTATGCTACAGTATGCTTCATAGTTTCTCAAAGCTTTTGTGTTTCCAGCAATTTCTTCAGTGCCTGAACATTGTCAGCGTTCCAACTAAACTCTTTATTAAATTCTTCTAAATTCCTCTTGGCGGTGTTTTTGAGCTTACTGTACTGCTGAAGCTGGCAATGCTAGTTCTGTTGTGCATCTTTCCTGCAGTCTGAAGCTTCCCAGGAGACCCACATTTCCTTGTTTGAAAGGGCCATGTGAAGAATTTCCTCATGGATTGAAGGAAGTTTGAGAAGTCAGGGGATTTACTGAGAGGGATTCTACAGCACAAGATAAACATCTCATCCTTTTCATAATTTGAGCATTTCTGCCGTCAGCTAGTCAGTAATTCTCACATTTTCCAAAGAGATTTAAGGGGAAAAATTGGAAATTTAATAAAATAATACACATGCATTAGAACTAGGCTTCACTGAATTATGAAAGGAGACTAATCAGACAAGCATGATTAATACTGGGTTAGTGTTTCAATAATATTTTCTAAAAGTAGTAGTAAGTCCCAATAAATTAATAAAATCTTCAAGTAAAAATTTATTGTCTTTCAGATCTGCTTTTGACTATAGGCCAGAATTCAGCTGAAGGCAACATTAGAAGCACACTGGACATTTCTCTTCAGAAGCCAGTGCAAGGTTTTGCCAAAGACAATGGAGTAAGACTTCTAAATATGGTCCTTTTGCAATACCTAAGAATGTTTATAAAACAGGAGTGTCCAGAAAGTATGGTAGAAAAGATAGATGTTGTGATAATGCAATTGAAACTCTGCCTGCTTTTATATTTGTTTCATATACCCTCTTGATCATCCCTGCAGGCACCTCCATTATGAACAATGTAACTAAAAAAAAATAAAGAAGTGGTTTTACCACTAGCTTTCCTGTCTACCTCTTATTCAAAGAATTCTGCTGCAGGAGAACCTGCTGTGGACACAGCAGAAAATTGTCAGCCTCTTCATCTATCTTAAACACATTAAATTCCTATACAGACCTCAGCAACAGCTCTCTTCTTAGGGATAGGAAGGCAGCTGTCATGTAAGGGAAGGGAAAATATTTCACGATTATTGCATTTTTGCTGCCCTGGAATGAAGAGACTACTGTGAGATTGTCTCAGATGCCAAAATAACTTATCTGGCCTTAAGAATGACACTGTGGTCCTTAATAAGGTGGATAGAAAGTGCTACTTGCAAAACTTAGTTTTCACTATTTATTATTTCAGTTGTTATTCTTGTATTTGTATGCTTCGTGCATTTAATAGTTTTGGTGTTAAAGTTGTTGGCCTAAAAAGTTTTGTACATTCTATACATTTTAACATGACACTGTGTTCCACTTTAGAAGGTTTATTTCCAACCATAGCAACCCAACAAAGTAGTGAGTGTGTGTGTGTGTGTATGTGTGTGTGTATACACACACACCATATTTTTCAGATTATAAGACACACTTTTTCCACCCCCAAAAGTGGGCGGAAATGTCTGTGCGTCTTATATAGTAAATGTTGTCAAAGCCCTGCCCACCCACTGACCCCCATCCCGTTTTCAGCCTCCACATGCCCTGTTTTTGGCCTCCGGCTGCCCCATTTTCCACACGTTCTGGGCGGCGGGGATCAGAACAGGTGAAAAATGGGGCACGCGGAGGCAGCAATAGGCGATGGCAATCCCTGCAGCCCGAAACAGCTGATGGTCAGAAGGCTGATCCTACTGACAATCAGCTGCTTGTGCTAATCAAGTTGTGCTGAAGCTGAAACAGGCTGTTTGCTGCAAGGAGACAAATTGCTGGTAGGCAGAGGCAGATTTTTTCCTTTTGTTTTCCTCCCTGAAAGCTAGCTGTGTCTTATACTTTGGAGCGTCTTATACTCCTAAAAATACAGTATATATTTAAACTCCAGGAGAAAAGTAATTGAAATTTAAATGTATAGTTCAAGCAACAGGCAGGAAAAGAAACAGCGTTCTTGAATGTTACAATAGATTTCTAACTTACCGTAAGTGTTTATCATCCTAAAGTAGTGGTCATTGTAAAATGGTACCTTATAATCATTACCTCTTATCCACGTTATTTGTAGCATCCCAGAATAATATACTATTATGATTTACATCCCATCTCATTTATTACCTAGGATTCTTGCATCACATTCTTTAAGAGCTACTATTACAGCATCTTGAAAAGTTGCCAAAGGCCAAGGCAGTTTATTTTCATTGTAAGTTGTATTTTACTTAAGAGGAACATTCTAATAGCAGTGAAAGTGTTCCTGCTGGGGTTAACTGCAGTTCAGGAGAGTTGACTTTGTTCTGAACCATGATGGGAAGGCACAAATAGTTTTCTTGTAAAGCAAAAATCCTGCTTAAAACATCTTTATGTCAGCTTTTGTTGCAGGTTTTAAATACAAATTATTACCAACTTCTATAACATCACATCCATGCCTAGTTGAGCCCAGAAGATAGAGTGACATAAGTTCTTAAGACATGATTTGTTTTCTTGGCATCTGGTCTTTGAGTGTGCAGACAAATACCTTATTTTTAAAAGATACTCAGACATCTCAGCTTCCTGCATATACAGGTAGCTGTTCGAAGTTACAATGGCACCAGAAAAAGTGACTTACTTGCAGTCTTTGCACTTAGGACTGTCACAGCATCCCCATGACCAAATTATCAAAATTCAGGTGCTTGGCAACTGGCATGTACTTACAACAGTTGCTGTGTCCTGGGGGTCATTTGATCGCCATTTACAACCTTCCCAGTTGACTTCTGACAAGCAAAACCAATGCGGGAAGTTGGATTTGCTCAACAACTGTGTGATTCACTTAACAACAACCACAATAACCATGACAAAAAGGTATGACTCATTTAATAGCCACCTTGTTTAGCAACAAAAAACCTTGTTTAATTAGAGTTTGAATCATCATTAAAGCATATATGAATTAATAAGTGCTATTTTGAGCTCATGGCTGAATGTGCAGAAGATAGAAGGACAGGATGAGATGGTATGAGTAACCCTATCTGTATAATACAATCTTTTGGTTACTATTATTATTATACATTTGATCCTGCATCCACTCTAAAACATTTATAGCCCTTTTCCTTTTACATGCAGGGTGGAGATTTTTCAAAGGATTTTGTTACCCAAGATGCCAAAGACAAGCACAGAATTTTATTTTGTAGCTAATACAGTCATAACAGGAAGAAAAGCTGCTCTAGGTCACAACTCACTAACAGCTGTCATTATGATGATTGATGTCATTGCAAATAGACATGAAAAGAGGAGCAAAATAGAAAAACTGCATGCAGAGTTGCTCACTTTGTCTTGTCTTTTTGCATGTGTACACATATAATATATAGAGATACCAATGTTGAAATTTGTTTGTCAAACAATAACTGACAAGATGGTGTTGAGATGGACCAGGAAAAATGAACCTGAGGTTATTAAACTACCCTATCTTTGGTCATCTATATGTAAAGTTAAAAGATATTTGCTCTTAGTAAAGAAACTGCACTATTTTATTCAAAATGATTGCCATTGTCTGCATGATGTACTATTCGAACAGTCTTCCTGCCTTCATGAATGTTAGTTCCACTTCTTCAGTTCTATAATATATGGTTGCAGCTGTTGCCATGGCAATTCATTTTTTTTTCTAAAGTGTTGAACTGAAAACATAAAAACCAGCTGCTATCACAAGAATGTAGATTAAGTTCTTATTTCTAGCATGAATGAAAAAATGGATGCCTGATTTGGCTTGTATACAATAGCAAAATAGCAGAATGGAGGGCAAAGACTTTGTGATGGATATTCAGATTCAAACCGTAAGTCAGAAATTAAAATGAGGTGGATGCTTTACAGCCTCTTGCAAATTATCCTTCTGAAATATTATGCCAAATATCTCTGCTGTATTTTTATTCAGTTCTTCAAATCATTAAATACTTTTCATTACTTATAACTGCAGAAACTAAAATGATTTAGAACCCGGAACAGCCCCCCTCTAAGGAAAGGTTGTAATATTTCGAATGCATGTGACGAGGAGGTAGTTTAAGAAAATGGTCAAGTAATATTTTTACTTTACTGTAGTCTATCATTGATGAAGCCAACAGCTGAGGATTAAGGACAGAGGAAAGGAAACATGTCTTTGTACTTCTGGGAATTCACTCCGACAATATTTACTTACCAACGTGAACACATTTAAAAGAGAATTCAACAAACTTAGGAAATATAAAACTAATAGAATCTACTAAGTTGACTGTAGTATTAATTCTTTGGACAGATAGATTTTGATTTTGCAGGCACCATTGTTAACCTTGGTTCATGACATGGTATAAGCAATAAAGGAAATAATTTTTTTTGTAAATCAACGCTTACTCTGACATAATTTTTCAAAAACATCTAAGGAGCTGGATTATCTTATCTTTCCTTTTTATAGATTTGCAATCGCAAAACATAATACCTATTAATTCTGATCCCAATTTTGATCATAACCCAAGGACTATCTGTACTGTATATAAACAGGGAGCAAACTTCACACTTACTTACCCCAATGATGCTATCTAGTTGGGGAATGAAATGTTTTCAAACAAACCACTTATCTCAAACATCACCAAGGACTCCATAGTTCAACTTTGAGTTATATATATATTATCTCCTGTTAAATAGATGCTCTCTGACTGTTTGGGTCTTGGAAGTATCCAGCAACTTCTCAGACCTGGTTATAAACAGAGACTTACATTCCTTTACTATGTATTTTCCTCACTGGTCCCATTAAGACACTGCTTAGATATGGTACTGGTGGAAGAACAATGAATAAAGACCAAAAAGTGTATATTTGTGTATGCGCAATCTCTTCAGTCAAAAAAAGTAGCAAACCTTTATGAATATTAATTCTAGGAACTATTATTAAAGGGCTCAATGGGGAAGGCTACTTAAACTACTATAAAATCCATCAATTTTCTATGGGCCAAGACTAATGTGCAGTACAGTTAATTCCACATCAGATTACCTTACCCTTAGAAAGACTTCCAAATTATGGAAGAAAGGTTATTTGGAGGAGCAAAACAAGTATTAAAATACATGAACACAGGAGAAGAAATGGGGAAAGGGGATTCTATTTGCAAATAACCTCAGTTAAACCAGACTGTACTCGATTTTTGAAGCACTCTCAGCAGAAAGCTGTAAAAGAAGAAACCTTTGATACCAACATGATTTATGGTATTAAAACATTGCTAAATAATTGACTTTTGGAGGTAAACTATAAGCCTTACAAAGTAGCATTCCTAATTCTCAAATATTGTCCTTCTATGTGTGAGGATATACCATGCATTGATTTAATTCAATAAGACATGGAAACTGTATAGATTCTGGTTGACTCAAGCTAAATTATATTTTCATAGAACCCTGAGGACAAACTCTGGGATGGGATTTACTGAAATCCATCTTTATTTAACAAGCAAGTAATCCAGCAACATATGGCTTGCATTTAGATTGTATTTTGAGTTGTAATTTGATCTATCCATAAAGTTTAAAATAATTAAGCTATTGTGTAATGGTAGTTTAGAAATTAATATTGCACAGCCACCAGTTATGGCCAACAAATATGGCTACACAATAACTTAGAGATCAGATTTAAACTTGACTGAATACTATGTCCTCCCATATGAAAATATAGAAAAAGCTTTAAAGAAGGAATTCAAGAAATTATGTAAATTTCAATTTAGCCCAGATGGACACAAGAGGGTAAGGACAATAACTTGAGACTTCCATTTTATTTTTGATTCTTATACTAGAAGGGAAAATAGATTATAATTTCAAAATTCTGTAATTGTATCATATAACAATATCATAGAATTCCAGTAATTTTTATGGTCATATTTTCTGACCTACCCTTTGTAGAAGGGCTGATCCCTCCCTTGACCCAAAACATACATAAATGAAATTGTTTGATAGTATTTTTGAAATGTCAAATTTGGAAGTGAAATACGGTCATTTAGTTGAGATCACAGGTTGAATATAAAATTATAGACTGTTATATTTGTATATTTTAATAAAAATAAATAACGATTCAAAAGTCTTTAGTTATAGTAAAAATGTGGCTTATATTGCTACATTAACCATAGACAAAAATTATTCTAATCTTTTAACTTAGCTGATATTTTTAAGCCTGTCACCATTATCCTCTTTTGTTCCCTTTTTTATAACCTTTTCTTTCTCAAAACATACTAGAAAAAAGCAAAGAATTATTAGCCCAGCATGTTTTGTCCACAATGGCAAAACAGGTATCTATGGGGGATCTGCAAAATGCCATGATGGTAACAGGTGACAGCCTGCTGTTCTTGGAGAATAATTGATATTGGAAGCATATTGCTTCTAACCTTGTAATTTACTCCATAAATTTATTTAGCTACTATGAAGCTACTTAATTTCATGTACATCATAACAATTTGAACAAATTAGAAAGCACTACTTCATGCTTATCTTGAATGTATCCTGATGATCTAGTCACTAAATGATTCCATGATCCTAGACAAAATCTTTGGAATCCAGATTGGGTATCAATTGATCTTTCTTTTATGGGAAACACACCTTTCATACCTGATGGAATCTACACCATGTACACCATGAATCACAGGGGACATCTTTCATTTCACATACTTGTGTTAAGTAATTGCCTAGGTTTTTCTTGTAAATCTAGCGCCCTCATCACAGGTTTTCCATCTGTTTTTGTTCCATTACACAATTGCTCTTATAATTAGGCAGAATTGTTTCTTTTTTACTGTTCTGATATATTTTTAAATATTCATAGCATTTCCATTTGTCCCCTGTGTTTTTCTCTTTCATTTTATGTAAATGTCAGACGCACCAAAGGACGTGAATTATAAATGGTTTGTCTATCTGCCTGCCTGCCTGTCTGTCTAGCTTAAAGGCTGCCCAGCAGCTTAGAATGACTCTGCACGACATACACTTTAAAAGAACAGGGGAAAAAGAAAAAGAAAACAGCCATGTATGACTAGCTAGAACATATTACATGCTGAAGAAAAAGCACTGCATCATCTCTGTTTGACTTTACCAGATAGCAGAAAAATGGAAGATAGATGGAACAGTGATGTCATATTGGCATAGCAAAGCAGACCCATCACTGCTTGCACTGCTGCATTTTGGACCAGGGGTGAGTGGTCTTCAAGGGCAGCCCCATTGAGAATGCATTGCAATAGTCCAGCTGTAAGATGACCAGGGTATGAGTAAATGGAGGGGTTTTCCAATCTAGAAATGGGCACAATTGGTGCACTGGATGGAATTCTAGGGATGTGGGCCTCAATGCTTTTTCCCCCTTTAATGGGAAATGTATCGTATTATGTTTTTATTGTTGTTTGATGTCAAGTATCATTTAGTAAAGAAATAAACAGAGCAAAGGTCTTATTGAGGAGGAGAAATGAATCCAGGATGACTCTCATAATACACACAACTACAACCCTATCAAAGACTAAATTGGAAGTCTCCAAATCTTGGGGAGAGAGACAAATATCCATAGGCAATCAGTCTTGACAAAATTGAGCATGAGCCTGTCCACCTTCCCCCACCACCCCAGCAGTGAGACCCGTAGGAGGTTTACACATTGGGGCAGGAAATTGAAAGCATATATAATTAGTACCATCTACATACTGATGATACTGGACCCTGAAATGACAGATGATAGATACTCTATACTTTCATCTAAAGATATTAAACACAAGAAGAGAAAGCACAGACCCTGGGCCACCATAAGATGAAGGACTGAGGCTTCCTTGTCCCTGTCCAAAATTAGAAATTAGGGAAAATTCAAAAAAATAGCTCTGCAGCTGTTATGAAAGATAAATAAGTTTCTGAACACAGGAACACAGTGAAAAAAAAAAAGGTAAAACCGTGTGGGTTTTACTCTGCTAATTGGAGCCAATTTTAAGGGGCATGTTCATCTCCATATCTCCATTTCTTTTTAGCCACTGAGCCAGCACTGTCTGAAGATGTTCCCATGATCATGTGGCCAGCATGACATTCTGCTGCAGCACAAAGTGTAGGGCAAAACACTGAATGCTGTTACCTTCCTCCCAAAGTGGTACCTATTTACCTACTTGCATTTACATGCTTTCAAACAGCTAGGTTGGCAGGAGCTGAATTAAATGTGGGAGTTCACTCTGTTATGCAGTGGTAGGACTTGAACCACCAGAGTATAGACCAGTGGCATCTTTTAAGCCACTGAGCTTAAACATAGGTAAGCAGCAAAATGATCCTAGCTTTTATAATGTATGTGAATGATTAGGTTTGAATCTTTTAATGTTCTTGCTTGTGATAGGATTAATAATTTATCCCTAACTATAGGTGTAATAAACATCTTTCATGTGTGTGTATCTGGTAAAGAAAACTTATTTATGTCACTAATTTTTTTAAATATTTTTAAGTTGTTTCTAGTAAATTACTCGCAGAATTTGAAAATGGAGAAGCAAATAAATTACAACAATATTAGAGAAAAAACTGGCTGTGGTTTGGTTCCCTCTCAATCCATCAACTTGTCTAATATAATCAACACAATCTATTTGATTTGTGGTGAGGTCTGGGCATCTGAATGAGATTCTAAGACAACGAACTCACTGGTTATGACTTACAAAAATACATCAAAGGAAAAAGAAGGAAACATTGTGAAATGTTGGATGTATGAATGAGGCCATCCATTGTGTAGCTTTCTGGAGAAATATTGGATTTGCAGCATGAAAAGAAATAGGAGACAACAGACAAATAAAACATTCTTCTTTGTCTTTTTTTTAAAAAAAGATTCCCTGCTCCACAAGGAATCAAAGATTGCATAAAATGGTTTTATCTTTGAGAAAAATGATTTTGGCTTCATTAGCTTTTAGAGGTTTCTAAATTTGTGTTTTAATAAACAGTGATGTTAGATAAATAACTATTTTGTCAGTATACTAAGAAGAAAGATGATTTTCACCCATTCTCTTTCCTCCCTGTAATTTCAGGGAGGTTGTTGATAGATATGGTACTTCCAGGAAACACTGGAAAACATTTCTCCTTGTTCTGCTGTTCTGCTTCTGGCTCTTTCTGAATTTGCATGGTACCTACACTTCTGAAACTTCCCTGCTGACCCTATATACTTTTTAGAAGAGTAGCTGTAATCACCATCAAAACACTGTCCATTGAGTTTTAGCTTTGGAGTGTTTATATTGGCATCTGATTGGCAAGAAGTTGAAAGAATACATTCTGATTTCAAATTCACAGCTGGAGATTAGTTTTAGCTTCTATATAAATATTTGCTATTGCACCCACGTGATATAAAGGTTACTGACTGAGTCTGTGAAAAATTCTACAAGGTCCTTTACTAGCATAAATTTTCATTTAGACAGTTGTCAAA
>JANHJO010000259.1:166571-177349 GCA_032468235.1 Pseudoxyrhopus heterurus
TACTGTATCAACAAACGAGAGTTAGGCCTACTATGTTGTAGTGAGAAGTAACGCCCAGGTCACTCTCTACTTATTATGTGTGGAAATCCAGATTTGAAAGTAGAAATAATACAGGTGTTCCCCCGTGTAGCATTTGAAAACATCTCTATAAACCAAATGCATATATCCTTGGAATTGCACAACAGTTGCTCTGGGAGCCCAAGAACAGGCACTTCTTCTTCAGGATGTTACCAACAGATGCAACGTGAGTGCTCTAGATGTTCCAAATCACATTTTCCTCTTCAAATTCAGATCTCTACATAGTTGTACTCATGTACTGAAAATGATAGATCAGGCCTACCATTATGTAGGGTGATACAGCTAGTCTCGAGGGCCATATATTTAATTCATTTGTTTATTTAACATTTCATTTTTACTCATGTATTACAAAATGATGTTTGCAATGTATCCTTGTTTTTTCAGCATTCATGCAGGAGTAAAAGAGAACAATCTGCTACAATTTGATTTTGCAAGACAGCAAATTGGGAGCAATCATTTTGCCACCTCACATGATTCTCTCTGCCAGCGTAACACTCCCACTTCTCAAGAGGCACTTCACACAAATTATTGTTTGTGTGAAATCACTGTTGTTTGACTGCACAGGTCTTCCAAATGTTTGCATTGCCTGTTTATGCAGCACATCAAAAGGCTTGGCCATAACTGATGTGCTCCAAAGGTGCTTTTGAAAATGAAAGGTACTTGGTCATTTGGGGTCTTTCAAGCAAGAGAACTTTTCACAGTAACAATCCAAAGCTACTTGATAACTATTGCATATTTTCTTCCGTAAGATGGAAATAGCATGGGAAACTGAAAAATATGATCATAAAAGCCCAGTCCAGTACAATACCACTGAAAAAGAAAAACAAGAAATCCAAGAAGAAACCTGCCTGGTTGCACAAAGATCTCTCTGATAAATTGAAAAACAAAAAGGAAGTAAAAAAAATGGAAAGAGGGACACATTAGTAAGAGAGAATACTAGCATATAGTTCGAATCTGCAAAGATGAAGTCAGGAAAGCTAAGGCTCAGAATGAACAAAAACTTGCAACAAAAGTCATAAATAATAAAGAAACATTTCTTTCAACATATAAATATCAAGAAAAAAGTCAAGGAAACAATAGGTTCACTTAAGAGAGAAAATGGCAAGGAAGTAACAGGCAATAGAGAGAAAGCAGAGCTGCTTAACTCATTTTTTGCATCAGTCTTCATGCAAAAAGAAATTATAGCCCGACCTACCAAAAACCTAACTGTTAAAGAAAGACTAGAAATAGAAATTAAAATAAGCAAGAAAATAATTAAAGAACACCTATCTGATCTTGATGAATATAAATCACTGGGATGTGATGGTTTACATCCCAGAGTTCTGAAGGAGCTGGCAGATGTTATCTCAGAATTATTGAATCATCTTTCAAAAATCCTGGAACATCAGAGAATTACCTGAGGATTGGAAAAGAGCTGGTGTGGTTTCCATTTTCAAAAAAGGGAAAAAAACAGACCCAGGAAACTACAGACCAGTCAGGCTAACATCAATACCTGGGAAGATACTGGAAAAGATAATAAAAAAACAGATCTGCAAACATCTAGAAACAAATAAACTTATAACTAAAAGCCAGCATGGGTTTGTTAAAAAGAGTTAATGTCAAACCAATCTTATTTCATTCTTTGACAAAGTGACTAAATTACCATAGTAGATCAGCGAAATCCTGTGGACATAGTATACCTAGACTTCAGCAAGGCATTCGACAAAGTAGGCCACAACCTACTTCTTAGTATACTAGAAAAATGTAGGATAGACAGCATCCCCACCAGATGGATTTGTAACTGGCTGACAAACTGTACTCAATGAATCGTCCTTAATGGTAGTACATCTACATGGAGGGAAGTAAGCAGTGAGGTGCCACGGGGTTCTGTCTTAAGCTCAGTTCTCTTCAATATCTTCATAAATGACTTAGATGATGGAATGGAATAAGAACTCATCAAATCTGCAGATGATACTAAGCTGGTAGGAATAGCCAATATCCCAGAAGATGAGCTCAGGATCCAAAAAGATCTGGACAGACTTGAACAATGGGCCTTATCCAACAACTTGAAATTTAATGTAGAGAAAAGCAAGACATGAAAATCTAGGCAGGAAAAACCAATGATAGAAGTACAGATTAGGTGAAACCTGGCTCAAAAACAATAACTGTGAGAGGGACCTTGGAGTCTTAAGTGGACCTTCACTTAAATATGAGCCAGCAGTGTGCAGCAGCAGCCAAAAAAAGCTAATACAATCCTTGGTTGTATAAACAGAGGCATAGAATCAAAATCATGTGAAGTATTAGTAACGCCTTAGTAAGACCTTAGTAAGACCATATCTGGAATACTGCATCCAGTTTTGATCATCATATTACAAGAAAGATGCTGAGACTTTAGGAAAAGTGTAAAGAAGATATGAAGAATGGTTGCAGGATTTGGGTTTGGCTAATTTAGAGAAAAGAAGCACTAGGGGTGACATGATAGCAGTATTCCAATATTTAAGAGGTTGCCACAAAGAGGAGTGGATCAACTTATTTACCAAAACACCTGTAGGCAGGACAAGAAACAATGGATGGAAATTAATCAAGGAGAGAAGCAACCTGGAACTAAGGAGAAACTTTCTAATAGTGTGTACAATTAACCAGTGGAACAGCTTGCCTTCAGGAGTTGTGGGTGCTTCATCACTGGAGGTTTTTAAGAATAGACTGGACAGTCACTTGTTTGAAATGGTATAGGGCGGGGGTCGGCAACCCACCCTTCAAGGCCACATGCGGCCCTTTTGCCCCTCTCCTGCGGCCCTTTCAGCGGTTCTGGCTGGCCCTGCCCCTCCCAGTCACTCCTCGCCAGGTTTGAGGCTTGAGAAGAGGAAGAGATTCGCTCCCCTCCCAGTCACTCCTCATGCGGGAAGCTGCTTCCTGGCCCTTCCTAGCTGGGCCTGGTCTTCTCTCCAGGGCGGCGTTCGGCGGGCCCCTCACACCTCTGCTCCGTCCCCCCATGTGGCAGACTGGGAAAGGAGATGGCCAGACCTGCCAATGCCGCTGCTCCCTCTTCGCCTCTGGAAGCGCATTCCTGGCTGCTGCCATCAAGCGCGGTGAAGCATGCGAGGCTGAACTGGGCCCTCGGGCGTGTCGGAGAGTGGTGGGTTTTTTTCCTGCCCGGCCCAGAGCTGGCGAGATCTTAGTGCGCGTGTGCGCCCGTTTCCCTCAAGACCTGCGGGAAGTTACAAGCCTGCCCGTGGGATCAGCTTGTAACCCCATCCCATCCCACCTACTCAGGATGGGTCTTTTAGTGTGGGGCAGGGTGGCGGGCTGCTAAGTGAAGGAAGGGAGAAGATCTTGAGATCTTGGAGCAAAATCCGGGAAGTAATGAAGTCTGAAAAGCAATTCCGGCAGTATCTTGGGCAGCAGAGGGAAGATACCGCCACGCTTGCTTTTGGCTAATTGGCCACGCCTACCTAGGTGTGGCCAAGGGGGGCCATGTGACCAGGAGGGAATGTCATCAAGTTGGCCATGCCCAACCAGGTTTTGTGGCCCCCAGCGTTTTGTTTTCAGTGGGAAACGGGCCCAAGTGGTCCTTTGAGGGAAAAAGGTTGCCGACCCCTGTCATAGGGAGTGCATTGAGGTTCAGCACTGGATTTGAACCAAGAAAACTATTTCTGACTTTCTGAAAGTAGAGTTGGAGTATATTTCCAAGCTTCCATGTGTGGAGTTAACAGTGACTAAATACACATTTATTACATTCCACAACATTTTTTTCTTAAGCAATGAATATAAGTTCAGCCACTGCTGATTACCTTTCCATTGGAAGTAAGCCCATCTCTTTTTGGGGAAATTTATGAATATATGAGACCCAGACTGCTAAAATTAGATTATAGAAATAAGTAGGTCTTCCCTCATTATACAAAGTTCTTCTCCTGGCACTCCCTCCTCTCTCCCCGGCCAAGTATAGCAAAAAAGGCAATATTGACCAAGGAATTGTACTGCTGCTCTTCACTTTTTCCAGACCTAAGTCTTCCATAAATGATTTCTGATTTTGCTGAAAATAGCCTGCATTTGTAATGTTTGGGTGTTCATTTTTTAAGGAGGAATATTGAAGAGAGGCAGGATACGGATAAAACAGTCCCACAAGAAAAATCTCTTTTCAGTATTTTTTGACTGCTTCTACAGTATTTCAGAACAGAAGAGAAAAAACAAATGAAAATCCTTAAGCTTTTATCTCTATTGGTTAAAAAAAATCTGTGAAGAAAACTTTTTGAAGAAAAATAAGAGCTAATTCAGAAAGATGTCAAATAATTCCTAGACCAATTTGTCAGTTATTATGTACAACTGGTAATTGCTGAATATATTATTTTTTCTTTAAAAATATAAAGATTTTATATGTAGTTTGGATGTAACATTTAAACTATATGTATTATTATTTTCTAAACATTTTCATCCTGTTTATATGGGTTTGATTCAGAAATTGCATTAAAGTTTTTATTTTGTATTATTATTTTAATTTTAAATATGTAAAATATGGGCTACTATCAAAGAGTAAGTTCCATCAAAATAGGTCTTTTCCATCTTTTGCTCTACTATAGTTTTAATATGGAATAACAGAATGCTTTAAGAACTCTGGACTGGAATTCATGAGAACACAAAATATGAAGCAAACAAAAATATATTGAAAAGGAAAAAGGTAAATAAGATGAAATGGCTGTCTGCTGACATACCGGAAATAAGAAAAGTGGAAGGTGAAAGAATTTGTCCAAGTAATCAGTGAGTTCAAGATAAAAATAAGAAGAAACAATCAATTAAATCATTCTTCCTTCAATTTTTCTTTATAAAGTATTAACTACTGCAGTTGTCTCACTTGGTGTAACAACAACACAAAGAGTTATAATAATGTCTTAACTCTTTATAGCTGGGCAAATCTTACCTTTTTCTCTCTCTCTGGAATCAATGATAATTGTCTATTTTTTTTTCTTGTATAGTAACATTTATTTCATATTTCCCTGGAGAGAACTCAAACATCTTACATTCCAATACTCAAAACAAGTTGATGTTAAATATTTTAGGAACAGAAAGTCACCTTATACAGACCAGGACATATGGAAAGCAATATTACAGTTTTGTGTAATATACTTTTGATTTTTGTTCATTTGAGGACACTATGAATGTCAAAGCACTAATCTCCAAGAAAATGAATTTTATTAATACATTTAACATTAAAAATTTGAAAGCACTTTGTTGTACTTTTGCATGTTGAATACATTAGCTTAGCAATTAATGCTGAGAGCAATTTGGTGTACCAATTAAGAAATTAGATGAGCAACTAGGAGACTATAAATTCTAGTTCTTGGAAGCTGTATAACCCTGCACAAGTGTTCTTTTGTGAAGAAAATCAGACAAAGAGATATTATATACCCTGTTTTGAAAGATACAAAGGTACAAATAGGCAAGATATAAATAAATAATAAATAAATAACAAATATTCTGTACCTTAATAAATATATGTATTGCATTCACCTAGGGAAGTTGGATAATTCAATTTGATCCATATTTTGGGTAATTAATTTGCACTGTTGTCTAAAGAGTGGATATTAGATTATCCTTAAGATTTAATTTTTCAGGGTTTTTTGAGTTCAAGATTTGTTCAAAGCTGGAACCCCAAACTATTAATTTTGTTTAGGTTTAAAAACTACCATGGCAATATATAAATGTGATCAAATAGGTGTTCTCTCTCATATATACATATATACATACATACATACACAAAAGTGTAGACCAATGTAGGGTGAACTGAATATGCCAACAGTCATCTGTTAATATTGGCAGTGATTTCATATGCCACATATCTCAATTTATGCAACAAAGTGTTTATTTTCATTTTGATTGCTCAGGAACAGTCCAAAAGTTTTGATGTGCTATGCAATAAAAATGTAACAAGACTTTGATATCTCATCCATCTGCTTTCCAGAATGGCCAGGTCTCTGCAAAACTATAGAGAAAACATGAAGGAAACAGCACCATTTATATTGTTCAATCATCCTCCAAAAAGGCATACACATTTTTTCAATTTATTTTCAGCTCACATGGGTGCTTTGGAAGTTGCTTGCAGCTGTCTCTACACACACATACATGCACATCCTCAATAGAAGTGTACATGTACCTGGAGATCTCCTGGAAGAAAAAAATGTTTCTGCTTCACTCATTTAAAAAGTGATACTTGGTCCAAAGCATTTTTCCAAAGAATGTGATTGTCTTCCAAAATGTTGATTTTAACAGGGTTTTTTAAACAGCAATTGCAAGCCACTAACAGTAGTCTGTTATTACTTGTTTTGAAAGAGATGGACAGTACCTAGTTTATGGGCAGGCAGGTAGACAGAATGTTTAGAGGCAAGTAGATGTAATGGTACCAAAATAGGATATCATCAGATTTATAGTAAATACATATTGCTAAGAACTGAAGAAACAATGGCATTACCCAGATCTAATTGTAAGAGGAAGACAATTAAATTGGAGCATTATTCTTTTCTGGAGGTGTATTTGAAATAAATCAGGGTCCTACGTTGTTCTTTATCAGAATAGAAGGATAGTATGTTTGTTTTATTTTACAGGGTAAGAACAGGATTATTAATAAGAATAAAATAAGTTTATAGTATTATTATGAAGCTGTTCTTTATTACCTTATTCAGGTTCTGTATTTGAATTCCACTTTAATTGCTTTTCATTATAGTACATGATTGGACAATAGTCAATTAGATAGTCCAAAAGTTCACTTACCTTTAGCTCTACTCAAATTTGTGATAACAAATTTGGGTTTAACTCATTGTTATTCATTGGGACACTAAAATAAGTATTGCAACATTATCTTCAAATTGGGTATTCCTGAGATCCTCTGAAATATGGCAAATGTTTACATCCAGGCAAGTATTCAATTTATACATTGCATTCCACTAAACAATAGTAATAACAAGTAAACAATTTCTAAACAATATTTTACTAGCTCTATTTCTATCCTTAAATATGCTGACCTTAGCAATCTCTAAGTTTCTTCTAGATCTGTGACATACTTTGACAACAATCCTATAATAAATTTGGAACAAGTCTCATTGTTGAATTTTTAGAATGTATGGAATTGTTGAATTGAATCATTGTAGCACTGTTCACTTATATTGTTTCACTCTTGCACTTATTTTTATGCATTGTTCTGCTGTATCAGAGTCAAGTAAACATGTTAGTATAATGCACAATATATAATGTAACAAATCTCAAGGAGAAATATTCCACTAGGGGGCTCTATTTGCATATAAAATAAAAATCCAAATTGCTTTCAATCTTTCAGTCTACTTTTTCCTTTCAGTATTTCAGAAGGCAAAAACATTTTGTTCAAACATTTTTTTTTAAACAAGAACACAACTATATATATATATTGTTCTGAAGTTTATAAATTTATTTTCAGTCCCGATATATGGCCAGAAAATATTAAAGTGCTACAATTATTTTCCTGGTAACAGGCATGTCAAAACATATTGTCTGATTCCTTTACTGTTTCATTATGAATAATACATCTATTGAAATTTGCATTTCAGTGATATACATATTCATAATTACATTCTATTTTTAATATAATTATAGAACCACGACATGAACCTTTTCTCCCAAGAGAGTTGGGGTTCCTAGTCAGCCTCTTATCCGATGTAAAACTGAGAGAGTACTCTGTTTTCTGGATTCAACATACATAACTCCACAAGGCAACTCACCAAAAACAGAACAAATCTCCTCTGGCTCCATTTACAGTGGACAGTTCTTCCTTCCATATAATGTAAATTTTTAAATGAAGATTTCATTATATCATGTTTTGTATAATTTGCAAAAACATTTGGTTGCTTTTGTGACCAAGCACATTGTTTCCTTGTGATATTTCACTAAGGATAAATAAAGAAGTAAAACATGCAACAAACATGTAACAAATACATGTCCTAAGTAATCTACACATGTACTTAATTCTGGCATAGATTTTTTTTTAAAAAAGAATATTGTTCCAGTCACATCAAAACCTTGTGGTGCACCAGAACAACCTTGAACTAAACATCCTCAAAACCGTAGAAATAATTGTAGATTTTAGGAGAAACCCTCCTATACTTACAATACTAGACAACACAGTATCAACAATAGAGACTTTCAAGTTTCTAGGTTCTATAATATCTCAAGACTTAAAATGGACACCTAACATCAAAAACATCATCAAAAAAGCACAAAGAATGTTTTTTCTGCGCCAATTCAGAAAGCTCAAACTGCTCAAAGAGCTGCTGATTCAGTTCAACGGAAGAATTATTGAATCTGTCATCTTCACCTCTGTAACTGTCTAGTTTGATTCTGCAACCAAGCAAGACGACACAGACTTCAACGGATAATTAGAACTGCAGAAAAACCAATTGCTACCAACCCGCCTTCCATTGAAGACCTGTATACTGCACGAGTCAAAGAGGGCTGTGAAAATATCTACAGACCCCTCGCATTCTGGACATAAATTGTTTCAATTTCTACATTCAAAATGACGCTATAGGGCATTGCACACCAGAACAACTAGACACAAGGGCAGTTCCCCACCCCCCATGCCATCAATCTGCTAAACAACTAATTCCCACAACACTGTCAAACTATTTAGTAAGGCTGTATTACTATTATTCTTCTCATCTTTCCTATTACCTCAACCCATTTTGTTCAGTTTAACTTGGAACCGATTGCTTGCACTTTGTTTTTTTACTGTCTTTCTTTAACTATTGTCTGTGCATATTTTCAACATCCACTTTTCATTGCTTTAACCTCATGCTTTATCTGCACAACCTTTTTTTAGACCAATCTTATTTCTGCACCAAACTCTTTTCATCCAAGGGACACTTTTAGAATTCTTTTCCTTTTCTTCCTGGAAGCTGCTGTTGCTATAGAGACACTTGATGATTATACATGAAGTGACTTTTGTTAGCGTGCAGTGGTTGCTATAGCAATGTCTGTTGGCCATGGGTTCAATGAAAATTTGCTTTGGAAGAAAGCCAGTGTAGCTCTTTGAGACACACAACCGCTATATTGATAATAACAATAGCATGAGAAGCAAGCTGGGTGTCCTTGAAGTCCATGTGCCTTGTATCATCTTCATTGTAGTCACAGGCTGATCCAGAATTCCCCCTGAATAATCAAAGCACAGAACGGTATTATGTATCTCAAGATTCATTTGTACTTATAAAAGATTTCATACCATAATTTAATGAATATTGTTTTATTAGCATATTGCTAAAATGAATATATTGCAATCTTCAAAAACTTAAGAGCTTTAAAATTGAATAAAGTGGGAAACACAGGGAAGCAATAAAACACTATGGTATAAAAATAAGCCACCATAGTATAGAATGGAAACTATTGGACCAGGAGTGGGTCAGTACAGATTCAAATCCATGTTCATTTGTGCTAACAATATGGTAACATTATCCAGGCAGAAACCAATATGCTAACAACAATAGTAAAATGCTAATAATATCCAGACAGTGCTGTGAAAGTGTTAATTATTATGATGTCATCACTAATCTTAACTAATCAAAATAATTGGGAAGAAAGAAAGTGGTGCAGGCAGAATATGCTGTTCTCCACAATGAAAGCATTAACTTCGAAGTACAGAATTTAAATGCTCATCTTATCTGTGAATCTCACTTATGGAGGAAGATGTTACTTTGCCTCTTAAAGTTTTAACCTTTTGGTCAGTATTCAATCTATATCTTTGATGCTGAAAAGTAAAATTTACTCCGTTCATCTTGTACTAGTAACATGGAATCCTTTTTTGCTTCAAAATATATGTTAGAAAGAAGTAATCTTTCATCTTTCACATGATCCTATCAAGAATCTCTTTTAAAATAGTTATCTCAACACTATCAATCATAATTTTGCCTCAAAATAGAATTTCAGAACTTGATCTCTTGTTCTTTTTCTCAGAAATTCTACAAAATCTTTCTTCGTGTTTGTATCATTGTAGCAAAATGTGAATTTACATAAAGACCTTGACCCTCTTTTCATTCCTCTTCCCTGCTCAATAAATCAGCAAATAACTGAACAAGCTTTTTTACATATATTCTTAGAAGGGTTCTCCGAGTCCTAAACCTCAGACAGAATTCCTTCTCTCTGTCTTCCAGCATATACAAATTGTCCAGTCCTTTCTCTAAGACCAAATCCCTAGTTTCTGACTTTTTCTATAAAAGTTCCATACTCTCATTTACTTGTTCAATTTCCCCCAAAATCTTGTCCAGTCCTTTATCCAATTTTACCCCAAAAGCCTCAAACTTAACTTCTAAAGATTACTGTATTTTTCAGTGTATAAGACACACTCCCCCCCCCCAAAAGTGGGTGGAAATATCTGTGCGTCTTATACAGTGAATGTTGCCAAAGCTCTAACCCACCTGCCGGTCCCCACCCGCCGGCCTCTGCTTCCCAGCAATTTGCCTCCTTGCAGCAAACAGCCTGGTCAGCTTCAGAACAGCCTGATTAGCACAAACAGCTGATTGTCGGTTGGATTGGCGTCCCGATGACAATCAGCTTGTTTCAGGCTGCAGGGATTGCCATTGCCTATTGCCGCTTCCCTGCACCCCATTTTTGGCCTTCACATGCTGTTTTCAGTCTCCGCATGCCCCATTTTTGGCGTCTGTGCGCCCCATTTTCAACTGATTCCGGGCGGCGGGGCTTGGAACCAGTGG
>JANHJO010000259.1:182282-195395 GCA_032468235.1 Pseudoxyrhopus heterurus
GGTGGGATTCGAACTGCTAAATTGCAGGCAGCTGGGAGCTGAATACTTAATTACTTAAGTACAGCGTTCTTAATCCGCTGCACCACTCAAGGCTCTTTGTTTACTTCCACATACACAATTGCATCAATGCTACCCTTAATAAATGGAGTATTATATACAGCTGCTGTCTGGTGTTTTTTGTATCAGTGTGTATGAATTGGATCTCTGCATTTACCATTTCATCCATCATGAACTGCAGTTCCCATGTCTAATAGTTTGTGAGAAAGATCCTGCAACACTGGGCAAAGAGACAAGGCCAAGAAATAGACATGTAATAGTCAGCATAGCCCACAACTAAATAGTGGGTGAGGCAAGAGGCTGAGAAGAAACCCTCTCTAGTTTCTCAGGCTGTAAAGGAGATGTATGTATGAGTAGGAAGAGACTTGTACATTCATACTTGCAAGATTCTGTCAATGTAGATTTACAATAAAGTAGAAATGTACCCCATGAGGCCAGCACTATGGCCTGAATGCAACTTGACTTGCTTTATTGATGTTAAGACCTTTATTGCTGATAAATTCCTTCATTCTCTTTTTGCTTGTCTAAATTTTTTTCCTTGTTCACAAACTGAAGTAACTGTTCTGAGGAAACCATAGCAGGAAGGAGAATTTGAGTGGTGAAATGATACAACAGATGATTTTTGTTTGAAGTTCAGAGTTCAATTTGTCTCATAGACCAGCCCTTAGAAACTCCAGTTTGGGCTGCAACTTCACTGTAGTGTTGCACTGTTTCTAATAACATTCCTTGTTCCTCTTTTTAAAATGACTTTGCAATATTTTGAATAACTTGAAAGCATGACAAGAAAATGACTTGGTCTTTATCAATCTCTGGTTCCACTGTGATCTGATCCAGTTCATTTAGAATATGCTTCGATCATCATAAACGTGGAAAGACTGGCAGGCTGTCAGTCTGTATAAATATGAAAAATAGATGCATGAAATATAAACTGTAGATTCTACATAATACATAATCAGTTTTATAAGTCCGTGTTGGCAAGGGAATTCATTTTAGTTTTGCTAAGAATTTATTTTAATCTGCAATCACATTTCTTGATATTACGCCTGAGACAACCGCAGTTTACGTGAAATTCTTTTACTTTGAAGTTTTAACAGTCAGCTAATCGGAAACATTTTTCATGAAAAGTACTCCTGCCAAAGTTTCTTTTGAATGACAGATGTTAAAATCAATTGTGCTCAAGCGGGACATAAAATGTAGGAAGTTTGAACTCTTGTCATTTAATTTTGGCTGCCAACATTCTGATTGTATATCAACAAATGATTAACATACTGTATTCCTGGAAAATTAGCTTATAATATTTTTGGCATGCCCAGTAGGTAATATTTACTTCTGCCTGTTCAAAACTTGCATTTTCTTAACCTATCAAAAGTTTACCTTCTATGATATTTTCACTTTTAACATTTTTAAGCAGTTATCTTTGATTGATTGATTGATTGATTGATTGATTGCAATATGCTATCAAGTTGGTGTCAACTGTTAGTGACCACACTACTGGGCAATGGAAAGCTATCTTGTTAACTTTCTCTTCTGTTGGAACAGTAGCAAGGAGAAAGACATGATAGAGAAAAAATTAAAAACTATACTATCTGAATATTTTTCTGTCACTGTCAATTTCGCTTTAAACACAAACTATTTATGGAAAATTTGAATGTAATATAATATAACTCTAAAAGGCCAGGTATCTTAATTTTCTGTTATAGAAAAGAAGAAATTTTCACAGTTGAATTTTTATAATCATTAACTTTGAAGAGATTTTATTTTATATGTATTTAAGTTAATCTAATGTTCCTTTTAAGACTTGCTTATTTGCTTTTCGTTTGAAAATTTTATTAAAGATTCTCACATAAATAAAAGATAAATTTGATATCATATACAGTGAAATTAAGAAAGGGAGATAAAAGAGAGAAGAAATAGAAAAGACAGTACAGGAAATAAAAAAGAGAAGAAAAAAAGAAACAACACCCACATTTTACAGCGATTACAAACAAATGTATAATCTCCCCCTCAATCTTTAAAATGACAACATAGTTCTCTTATTCAACCCTTTTTAATCAGCAAGAATCTTTCCCATTTTCAGTCTATAAGACGAGAGCTTGTTTATTTCTTACTGAAAGTATATTTGAGAATTAAAATTCTTTGTTATGTTTGTTTACTTTAACCAGTCTCCTATTTTTAGGGTTTTGTTTGCACCCACTGATTAATTGCTTCCATATAATGAACCAAAGGTAAGGTGAATTTGCATATTTTCTGGCAACTAAGCACTTATGTAGGATGCAGTCAACAGTGAAAATTCACTAATTAACGTTAAACAAAGCCCCATGAATGCCAGGTGCAGTGGTCCCCAATTTAGATATATTGGCAGAATAGCTGAGGCTCAAACAACATATTTGCTTTGTAATCATATATTTTTTTATTTCCCTTAAATTAATTACAGATTCAGAAGTGGGGTTTGTTGGGTGGTCAGAATTACACTATAACCATTACCACTGCTTGCAACATGTATATGAGGATTTTTGCTTTGCCAAAATCAGCCCAAATATATGTAGTAGAAGCAGCAGCTGTGACACAGGAAGTGGTTTCCTACAAGGAAAGAGGAAACATCATCATCTTCCTCCAGCACATGTGGGGAAAGTTATTGGATGTGCTTCAACTTTTTATGGCCTGGAAGCACGATGAGATCCTCTTCATTCATTTATCCAGTGAAGGACTGTGAGCAAGGAGGAAGCATCAACATCCTTGTGAGTTTTTATTGGCTTTCTCTGGGTAATGCCACATGTGGTTTGATTCTGAAACTGTAATTTAATTATCTTTAATAGAATCAAATCCCAATGAAGTCCAAATTGACTGGGGCTTAAGATACCTGGGATCCAAGCCTTCACTAACCATGGTGCTTACACATTGGGTAATTTGGAGTCATTATTTTCTCTCCGTGCATCCTGCTTCACAAAGTAATTATCATGAAGACTAAACAAAGAATAACATGGGCTGAATTATTTATATCACTCCAAGTGGCCTCTGTCAACATATTTTTCTTTTCCCAACCAGCTGATTGAAATTTTACAGTAAACATCTATCTATATTGTTGTGTTGGTCAGGAGGTTTGATAACTCTTTAAGTATTGGGCTCTGAAGATGAAACTCAAATACTTTGGCTACCTTATGAGAAGGAAGGACTCATTGGAGAAGAGCCTAATGCTGGGAGCAATTGAGAGCAAAAGAAGAACGGGACGACAGAGAATGAGGTGGCTGGATGGAGTCACTGAAGCAGTCAGTGCAAGCTTAAATGGACTCCGGGGGGTGGTAGAGGACAGGAAGATCTGGAGGAACGTTGTCTATGGGGTTGTGATGGGTCAGACATGACTTCGCAACTAAGAACAGCAACAATATTAATAAAGAACTCCTTTCAAGACATTGTGCTGTGAGTATACTTGTGCTACAGAGATCAATGGAAACAATATCATCACTTTAAAATATTTCCATAATGTTACTTACACGTTTGTATATATTCTGGTTTTGCAAATTATATTTTCACTTCTGCATATCATTAGATCACATCCCTTTATGACCATAGGTATAATAGTGTCCACAATAGTACCCGTCATTTGGATACAAGCTTTCTACCCCCCTCCTCCCCCCCCGTCCCGCTTGGAGCGCGCTCCCGCAAAGCCACACCCTCTTACGAGCCCCCTTCCCACGCTCCACTATTCAGAGCCTCTCCGGCTCCGCCTCCCTTCCATCCTCCCTTTTCTCAACCTAATTCGGCGAAGGATACCGGAGTTTCTTCCCCTCCCTCCGTGCATAGAGTTATAGGAAGGTGCGTGCCCATAAAAGAACAGCCGTCCTCCTCACTCCCAAACTCCCCCGCCCCGCCAGGCCGCCCGCAACCGCGCCCGAGCCTAATCCTTCACGCGCCCCCATGGGGATCGGAGGCGCGCGCCGTTAGCGCCAGTGTGGCAGCAGTGCATGCTGGAGCTCCTCCCCTCGAAGGGGGCGGGGCGGCCCCGTCCGGCGGGCTCTCGGCGGCGGCCTCGGCACCGCCCCTTCACCTCCCCTCCCCCTCCCCTCCGTAACTTGGCTGCTTTTTATCAGGCGAGCCTCGCGGTGGAGAGTTTATCGGCACTGGCGCTGCAGCGTGGGAAGAAGTGCGGGGCGCGAAAGGACGGGAAGCAGTGCCAGCGAGGGGGGTGCCCCGCCGGCTGGTCCGGCCGGCCGGCCAGTTGGTCGGTCGGTGGCGGCGGCGGCGGACGATGCTCCGGCTGGTGTCGCTGAAGTTGGGGCGGCTGTACCGCTACGTGAAGCTGGCGGTGCTGGGTATCCTGGCGGCGGCGCTGGCCCTCAACTCGCCTTCGTTGCTGGCCTCTCTGCAACGCAACGAGCTGGCCGAGCGGCGCTTCTTGCAGCTGAACAAGTGCCCGGCCTGCTGGGGCACCAGCTGGTGCCGCAAGTTCCTGAACGGACAGCTGCGCCTAGAGAGCTGGGGCCGCCTGCGCCTCCTCGACTTCCTCAACGTCAAGAACGTCTACTTTGCGCGCTATGGGGAGCCCCGCGAAGGCAGCCGCCGGGTCGTGCTCAAGCGCTTGGGCTCCGCGCGGGAGCTCGCGGACATCGACGCCAAGATCTGCCGACGCGCCACCGGCAGGGGACGCTGCGACTTGCTCCAGGCCCTGCACGCCACGGAGTTCGCCAGCATCAACGGCGACGTCCGACTTCTAACTCCCGACGTCGTGGAAGGTTGGTCGGACCTGGTGCACTGCCCCTCGCAGCGGCTCCTCGACCGCCTCGTCCGTCGCTACGCCGAGACCAAGGACTCGGGCAGTTTTCTGCTCCGCAACCTGAAGGAGTCGGAGCGCATGCAGCTGCTCATTACGCTCGCCTTCAACCCGGAGCCTCTCGTGCTTCAGGTAAGGGGCCGCCGCTGCTGGGTCTTCCTGCTTTCCCCTTGGCCCTGGCGGGGACTTCATTTACCCCCGCCTCCCGTCTCCTTCCCAAGTAGCTGAATTGCACGACAGCTAATGGTTGTGTGAAAACGGCCGTAAACGGATGGCCGAAGACGGATTTAAACGTTCAGCGTAAATCTGGTTGAGGCAGACCAACATGCGATCTCCTAGGGATTTTCCCTCCATCTGTAGGTGAAACCCTAGTTGAGCTTTCCTGCCTCATAATTTCGAAGATCAGAAACAATATTAGCTTCAGTAGGAGCAGTATCAATATATCTTCAGTATCTTGAAGGCTTGCCCATCCATTGTATAAGGCTTCTCAGATTTCATAAGGTGCCTCAAGCTTTAAAAGTACAACATGGGTTTTCTCTTCCCATCCTCCCTCTTGGATAGAATAGCGAATTTGACATTCATAGCTGTGCAGAAACTGATTTTAGGGCTTCTTAAATGTGTATGTTTAGAATTGGTACAATCCGACATCTTAATTAATTGCTTTTCAAATGCCAGGTGTTCAATGAAAAGTGTATGGTAATATACACCTCTTTTCCATCTACCAAAATTGAACTCATTTCTTTTTCTTTCTTGTTGACTAGCTAGTTTTACATACTTTGAGTGCCCCCTGAATTCAGGTATTGAATGGCATTTCTTTTGGATGTAGAAATGCCTCCAAAAATCCTTAAATCACAACTGAAAATGTTTTGCATTCATTAGAGTTACTTGTGCACTGAGATGTTGAGTGTCTGCCTTTTAATACTTTCTTCAGAACATAAAATAAAAAAGACAACAGGAGATTGTGAATATTCTAAGCAACTTGTTTGACTACAATGTAACCAAAGTATTTAAATATCTGAATATGTCTCAAGTAGGGTATTTCAATGCTAATGTAATCAGTTGAAATTTAGTTAAATCAATATTATTTCAATTTCAGTAAGAACACATATATATTATAGAGTAGTAAAATATTCCTTCTCTGAAATTCCACTACAGCATAAGCTGTGGATATAATTGTATTTTTATTATTTACCATGTATTGAAATGTATCTTAATATTTTTGGGTATGTGTCTTTGTTCATAATTTTCTTTTTCCTAAACTTCCATTTCCCCCCAGCAAATATTATTGCTTGAAACTTGTTTCTCAGGTAACAGGCTTATGGGACAGCCAAAAAATGAAAGGTGTCCTGTTTCAGGCTTCAGTAATGTTAACATAGCATTCATTCAGTTAATCAGGATTGTTAAGACATTAAGTGTGATATTTTTTACAGCCATCAAATTCAATAATTCCAGTTACATTTCAAATCAGTGCTACATAGAACTGTAAAAATTATGGCAGTATAAATCTAATTTATTACTGGATGTTGAGAAATATGACTTGACACTGTATTCATTATTTTAGGTATTCACCTGTTAAGAATATGTTCTATATCATCAGAAATAGTTAACTAAACATATGGAGGGAAGAAATTGAGGCTAGAATTGCATACGTGGTCATTGAACAATATACATTTTATTTTGCACAGATAAGCTGCATGATGCAATAATTAAGTTTCTGTAATTGTACCATTTTATACATCTTTCACATCTTATAAAAAGTGGTATGTTTGTGAAATAAATGGTTAAGTCACTTTCAATTACTGGAATGGTTGACAAAAAGGGGATGGCTGACAACATAATGGTCTCCTGAAACAGCTTTTGCTCTGCTGAGCACTTAGTGACTTGATATGTAACAGTTTGTATATTTCTAACTATTTTTAAAGGATTTCATTAATTAGTCTTCTTTTTCCACAAACATAGACTTTTATTGTAATTTTTCTTGCAGATTCCCTTTGAAATTAACTTTTTATGCTTTTATATGTGCAAAAGTTCTGCATAGTTAAAATTCTTTAATTAAAAACTTGATAATTGTTTCTTCAGTTATTATGATCTAATCTTTAAAATACAATCATTGTAAATGAACAGAAATAATTTGCAAAAATTGTTAAAGATGTTGGTTCTACATGAAAACAATACTTTAGATGCTGAAAGAATTAACATATACTTTACAATACATGTTTATTGTTGGATTAATTGAAGTAGTAAGGCATAGAAAATGTACATGATTTTATTTTGGTGGATATTGAACATAAAGCTTCGTCAGAATAGACAGAATATATGTTCTTGTTTCTCGTTTTGAAACAATTTGTTAAGGGCTTTAAATATTCAGTATACCTCTACATAACATAGGTGCATTAATTATCTCTCCAGAAATAAATAACTGTACCATTTAAGCCTTCGCATTGCTTAAGAATATATTTAAATAGGTTTCCACTGGAATATATTTAAATAGATTTCTTTTTTAAAAGTCTAAAAGATTTCACATTAACAAAAAAATTGACTTGAAATGAAAGGATAAGTATTTTATGTATGCTCGTGTATACATGAGGACTTGTTATTTTTCCATGTTACAAGTGTTTGTATTATTACAGTTGCCTATAATCCTGGTATCAGGACTACTATGTCATTTTCACATTAGCAGTGAGTCAGAATACTCCTGGCCAATGATGGATAATATTACATGTTAGCTTGTGTAATGTATGATACATTATCATTGTAAATATTGACTAAATGGGTAAACGGGTAAAGTAGTTGGACATTAGCCATATTCATCTTAAGAAATACTTAGAAAGTAAATACTATAATACAGTTAAAGGAAGATTTAATAGTTCATTGGTACTTAAGAAGAAATGGTAGTACATTAGCAATAATAGTTTGTAGACTGCATTTGTTCCCAGAGTCAAAGCTAAACAATAATTTAGAATTGTATAAATGGCTAGCAGTTTGTGATTCTGGTATTTGATAAAGTGTTCTAAGTTAATTTCTATGAAACATTTTGCTGGCTATAATTGGAAATAGGATACTAATCTCAATGTATCTTTGGCTGATTCTTCATTATATACTTAGGTTTCAGTAATCCAATCAGGTTATACAATGCACAATTACACATTTGTGCACAATTTCACAATAGATGGCTTTTGTTTTTTTTAAAGTAACGTTGCTATATATTTAGTGATAAAAATAATTTTTAGAAATGCTTTGTAAATTAATGGGACAAATTTGCTTGATAGTTCTGTGAAAGTGATTTGTGATTCATAAGAACTCATAAGACTGCATTTTTTGGAACATATAACAGCTAAAAATGAAAGAATATATGGAATAAATTCAGTGCAGTAATCTAAATCTGCAAGCATTGGTCTAAAATTCTGGTGGATTGTGCAAAAAACTTACATGTGTTCATTCTGTTATATTAATTTTTACCATCTGCATCTTTTGTTGAAATTATTTTAACTTCTATTTAACTATACAACGAAGAAAAATAGGAAAAAATAGAGAAGCACAAAAATATTTCAATAAAAATTTATAATTTTTCAAAATTATAAATTAATACTACATAAAAGATTGTAATTATTATTAGCATGAAATTTCTATCAGATTTAAGCATGTGAATCCTTACAATGAAGTAAGAATGATCTAATTTTTATATTAGCTTGTTTTTAAATTGCAAGTGATTTTTTAAATATAATTTTATTAAAAACACGAAGATAAACTAATAGAAACTAATACGGAGTAAGAAAAAAAGAAAAGATCAGAGAGCTAAAAGTGTGAAAGCAAAAAAAACCTACAAAAATATACAACAAAAAATGCCTTTTTGTTGGTCACATGTCCACTTTATCATTTTTTTTATTTCTGTTTCAAATTTTGATAAAAGTTCATATGTTTTAATAACATGTCCATCATTTGTATACAGTTTTACTTCAATTCAATCTTACAGTGTTCTACCCAAAACTATATCAGACCAGGTCTTCTCTTGTTTTATATTATATTCACCTTGACAAAATTCTAGTTTCTCAGGATATGTTAGCCATTTACATTGCTTATTATTTCTTGTCAGTAAAATGCTTCTTGTTCTGAGACTCAGAAATATGAATTGGGGTATAACCTGGGTTTGTATCTTTTTATATTAACAATATTGCATGTCAGACATATTGATTTTTAAAATCTACATTAACCTTAACTGTATTGTATCATAGGCATCCATGCCACCCAAACTCAGATTGGGTTCTTCTAACTTCAAAAGTCTTCCATTTGTCACAGTATCATCCGAATCAAATAACAAGCTGCAAAATACAATTCCAAATCAGGTTAAACCTAATACTTCTCTTCCCTTCTCTTATTGTAACATCTTGTATTTGTTGTATCTTGTTTTTTCCCACTGTTTAAATGATTTATCAATTGTAAAAAACAGACTGTGTGAAACAAACACATGCTAGGAAATCTTAGCCATGGAAATTCTTCCCAGCAAAGACAACTATAGTTTCTTCTGTCTTATTGTTTAACTTCAGTCCATGCCTTTACATAATTTTTTTGTTTTTTAAATATTTTTATTAAGAAGAAAAATCAATTACAAACTAGAAAATATATCAACAGAAAATATAAAGGAAAAGTGTGAAAAAGAAAAGAGAAGAAAAGAGAAGTAACTTTCATCCCAGTAGGTAAAAACAATTTTAGTAGCTTATCACTACGGTATCTCTAAAGAAATGTGATTGAGAGGTATTTAAATTTTGCACTAAGGATTTCTGTTCCTTTTTAATTATCTTCTGGCTCAAAAATCTACTCTTCAAAGTTTCCTTAACATTAAAGAAAACCCAAAGCAATCTCCATTTTCCTATGAAAAAGTATCTTCTAAATAATTCAAAAGTATAATCCCAAATCCTCTGGACTCTCGGTATGTTAACTTTCCAATATCTATATGCTAAGCATCTGTTTGCTACATAGTAAAAAAAATCGTACGTTTTAAAAACTTTTTTAAAAATTAAAACCTCATCTTTTAAGGACACAGAAAGTGACCCAATATATACAGTAAGACCTTGTTGGTCTGAAGGGTCTACACACACACACACACACACACACAGATAAAAGGATCCGTTGACTCTTTGTGAGTATGAGCTTGATGTAATCCTGAATCCCAAAACTCCATTGACCACAAAAATGTTAGTTTCCTCAGTTTATTCACAAGGAGTAGCTATCCAGAGTCATAAGAATAATCTCAACAATCACTCCTTGTTCTGGAGAGATTATACCATTTTAGATTCAGCATGCAATGGCGATTCCCTCACAAAAGCTTTTTTGCTATCTAGTGAAAGTCAGTAAAGATGTCCATTCACCATGACGCTTACAGGAAGTAATTACTGATGTCTTGCTGGCTTTCACTGGATTTACACAATTATTTTAAAATCATACAATTCGTATTTGTCATAGTGATACCCAAGTAATTTACCTTCTTCTCAATCTTAAAATCCATTTTATTCATCAGTTCTGTTTGATCTTGTATTTTCATTTTCATTAACATCTTTGACATCGGTTTATTGATCTTCAACCCTACTAATACAATGAATTCTTTTAATTCACTCAGTAACTTAATTTTTATTAATTTACCTATTCAATTTCCTTTAAAGAATCGTCTAAAAGCAACACCAAGTTATTGCAAAAGCTTACGAGTCTGTTTTAATCTTTACTCCCATAAGCCTCTCATCTTATACCTCTATTCAGTATTTCAAGAATGAAAATAAACAAGAGAGAGAATTGTGGGAAGCATTGTTTTGTTCTTTTTTGTAACTCACATAGTTTTGTTAGACCTTACATTTATATTTGTGTTTTTTATGAAGTATAAATTTATCTTACCCATTGTATAAAATTCTCTCCAAAATGCATATCTTTAGTGCATTGAACAAGAAAGCCTGTCTAAAACCTTTCTAACATTTTCCTTTAACTCTCTTTTAGATGAAAACCCACATCGATCTTCTTGAAAAATTATTTTCAATTTATCAGCTAGAATTGTTTCAAACTATTTGTAATCATTATTCAGTAATGTTTTTGGTTTATAGTTTCTTATTAAAGTCAAATCTTGTCATTCTTTAGGTATTAGTGCTCTTTCAATGCTTTGACATATTTTGTCCCTGTAAGAAAGCATCCATGTGCTTTCTTACAGTGTTTTGTAGAGGTTGTAAAAGTTCATCCTCAAAGCATATAGAATAAGCACCTGGTAATTTGTATGGCCCAGGCACCTTCCCTGGTTTAACTTTTTATAACTAAATGCGTAACATAATTGTTGACATTGATGCATATTCCACAGGTTAGTCTTTCTTTCTATTAAGACAAACTTATAATTCTTTCCAGAAAGAATTATAATTCTTTCCAGAAAGAATTATAAAGTACCTGCCAGCTTTGATCAAGTGCAAAATCGAACTCTATATACTTTATAGGAATATCAAGGCTTACTAATATTTAACTGAAATACAACTGGCAAGATAGAAAATTTAACAGTTAATATTTGTTTCATTCTATAGTGAATTATTTCACAGTATTTTTGTGCTTTGTAACATTTCCTCCAATTATGACCAAAAAAACCAAACTGATTTATTTCATGTCCAATTTTGAACATGAATTGCCTATTTTTGGAATCAGCATTGAATTTACTGTATTACCAGCTTTGCTTGGTAATATTTACAGTAAATGTGATATTTGTCTTCCTATTATTGCCTCTCAGGTCTGTTCATTAATTTAATTATACAATTTTGATTTGCTCTGTTCCATAGCTTATGAATAAGGCCCAGTAGTTCTGGGTTTTGTGTTGCAAAATTTTCAAATTTGGTCAAGTGTCTTGTTTCTGTAATTTCTTTTGAATATAATGTTGATCTGAAAATTCTGAAATTATGAGGCCTCGTAGGACCATTCCAAGTAGAGATCTCAAATCTTCATTTTAGTAATGATTAAATTTTGTAGTCTATGAAGATGATCTCCCCATAAATCAAACATTTTTTTCATTCATTTTTATGAAGAAAAATAGTATTGAATAAAGGTAAAGATGTATTATCTTGTCATTTCTTACTTGTCAGTGGTTCTAATATTTTTTCTGATTAAATAATGAACAAGTAATTCTGACCTCAGGGCTTGTTAACTGAAAATTTCATTCTGTAACAAGAAATATGATTATATTGATTTTATATATTTTTATCAGTAAAATTATATTGCTGCTGAAATGATATTTGAATTTAAAGTTTGGTGTATACTGTATTATATCCTTGGGCTTGGTTTCAAATTGGTTAAAGCGGTGTCCTAGAAACCAGAAGACTATGAATTCTAGGCCTACTTTAGGCATGGACAGTCAGTTAGACCACACTTGAGAGAAATGCTCTGAGGATGGGCTCCAGCACGAGTCTGAAAGCTCAGAAGACTAAACCTCTGATCCCAGTGACCGGTCCAGATTGGATCCTGTAACATTATCCTGGGACATGTATATTTGCCTCAATTCATGAACACTCAGTCCCTCTCAGTCTAACTCATGTCACTGGGTCATGGGGAAAATAGGCAGGATTATTAAGTTTGTTTGCTTGAATTAATATACATACATATACAAATAAAATCTGGATTAACAAATTAATCTATATTTAGATAATACAACTACAAATATTTATAGATCAGCCTATAAAAATATAAATAGTAGATTACAGCAGACACATGTACAAATTTACAAACATAACAGGAAAAATAAATTAAGGTTCTTGAAAAAATTGAATATCAAACTATTATACAAGAACAAAAGACAATTTAAAAAGGTATGATGAACTAGAGAAATTGAGTTCATAAATAGCTTGCGGTAGTATTTTATCAGCCATAAAATCATTCTGTATCTGTAGGAAATGATAATATCTTCATTGTTGAACTGTTAAATTTAAGCCTGAACAATTACTACAGTAGGTATGGTTGTCTGTAGGTAGGTATTCTTGGCAAGATTTCAAAAGTACAGGTAGTTCTCAATTTATAGCCATAATTGAGTCCAAAATTTCTGTCACTAAGCAAGAGAGTTTATAGTGAATTTTGCTCCATTTTATTACCTTTCTTATCATAGTTGTTAAGTGAATAACTGCAATTGTTAAATTAGTAATGTGGGTGTTAAATGAATCTAGCTTCCCCATTGACTTTTTTTTATTTGTTTGTCAAACATATAAGGTGTAAACATAAACATGAGCAAAGAAAGTATATATAGGTAAATGGGGACAGTAGGACAGGGACGGTAGGCACGCTGG
>JANHJO010000259.1:195495-208655 GCA_032468235.1 Pseudoxyrhopus heterurus
TTTAGTTTCAACAGTAGTTTGTCATGTACCACTGAGTCAAATGCTTTACAGAAGTCAATGTAAATTGCATCTATTGCAATTTTTTTTTGCATATTAGAAGGTTGCAAAAGATGATCACTTGACACCCCCCACCCCCAGATGCTGCAGTTGTTATAAATACATGCCAGTTGCCAATCATCCAAAATTTTGACCATGAGGATGCTGCAATGGTTGTGTGATAATCACTTTTTTCAGTGCCATTGTCGATCACTAAGATCATCTAACTGGCTTTATGCCTAAGGCAAGACTAGAACTTACAGTTTTCCAGTTTCACATCCTAGGGCCTTGATCACCTCACAAAACTGGCTCAAGTGATATTTATGCACATTTATATCATTTTTATGAGTGTCACCTATTAAATATCTTTGTAGATGCATTTTTCCACATTCCAAGATAGATCTGGAAGATGTGAACTGGAAGATGCATTATAAGTTATGAAATCAGTGTACTCTGTAAGAACAAAAGTCTTTACAGCTTTTATGGATTTATTTTGCCTTGATTTTGAACTGCAAACAGAAAATTGGATTTTTTTTTTTCATTTTAAACTGAAGAGCATTTACAGGTATTCTTTGCTTAATGACAGTAACTAGGATTGGAATTTGTATTGCTAAGCAATGTGTGTGCATAGTGTGATATCATCTGACCACATCACTTACTGATGGCAATCTTGGGCACTCCATGTAGCCATTCTTAAGCAAAGATCATGGTTTGTTAAATGAGAACCCCCTTGCAATTTCTTGCCGGCTTCTAGCAAGCACAGTTACTGGAGAAGCTGGCAGGAAGTTGTAAGTCTTGGATGGCTCACAGACCAGCAAATGGGTTAGTTCTGGCATACACAGCTAGGCAGTGGTGGCTGCTGTGGAGTGTGGGAAACATACAGGTATTTGCTGTAACCTGGTGTGAGTGTGGCTGAGTATGGAGTGGATGCAAGTGATGGGAGCAATTTACAGGTACAACTTGCATTTTCCCAATTTACTTTTCTTGTGGGAAGCCGCTATTGAAGGTTGCAAATGGCAGTCATATGACTGTGGAACATTGTAATCATTGTAAGTGCCAACCAAGAACCAGGATTGTGATCATGTCACTACAGGAGTGCTTGGATGGTAAGTACCTC
Source organism: Pseudoxyrhopus heterurus (assembly GCA_032468235.1). Classification (NCBI taxonomy): domain Eukaryota; kingdom Metazoa; phylum Chordata; class Lepidosauria; order Squamata; genus Pseudoxyrhopus; species Pseudoxyrhopus heterurus. The sequence continues at coordinate 196,649 of JANHJO010000259.1, forward strand.
CTGTTCAGTTGTGGAAGGAGTGATCATTAACAGAAGATTACCTGTAAATGATGTGTGGCCCGTCATGGTATACAATCATGTACTTTGAGCAATACATTGAGATATTGCATGGCCTTTCCTTATTTGTTGATGTTAAAGTAATAAATACACATATAATATCTTTCTGTTACATTCACATGCACAAATTTATTACTGACAGAACAATCCTCAATGGTGTAAATATTTTGCTTTTTATCTGCATCTCCTATGTCATTTTCAAATCTGAATTTAGACCATATATAAAAAGATACCACATCATTAACTCAGAAATACTAGTGCATAATGTTTTTTGGTGAGTCTGCCATATACCAATTAAAGTTTGGTAATTCTTTTCTTCATTTGTGATATATTGTTGCACTAGAAATTCTAGTAGTATTAATTTTTTTTCTCCCCAGTTTTATGAGTCTCTGTATCAGTTTGCCACATATTATATTTGCTATTGGTGGCAAATAGATTAGAATTTACTAGTGAAATTAGTAAATTCAAAGTTTAAATGCATAGATGTTGTTATTTACTGGAAAGGATACTACTTTCGCACTATATAGTAGGACAATAGAAGCAACCTATCATCAGAAAATATTTCAACAACACTTATTTCTATCACTCTTGTGCTGAATAGAACATTTAAGTTAAAATAGGTATGAGAAAGTGAGATATGCAATTCTTACATAAGAACTGAACTATTAAATTCCTGTTCTTTGTGGCTATTTGTTCATTAATGTATGATTTCCCTTTAGTACAGCTTGACATGATTGTACTGATCTATTGTACTGATGATTTAATGTTAGCAGTTCCAGTATGCTGGAAGAATTCTGGCATGTCCTGTTTCTCCAGTAGATTGCTGTTCCAGGTGTGGCTTCCTTAATGGAATAGTATCTTTCTTTTTGGAAGATTACTTCTGGAAGACTGCCAGCCCACCTTTGGAACAGTCAGATCGTCATGCCCTAATAGACAAACTAACTCTCCAGATTTCCTGGAGTGTCCTAATTTTGGGGATGTGGTATGGTTTGCATTTATTTAACATATGAATACACTTTTAACTTTCCATACCTTATATTCCTGGTGGTCTTCCATAAAAGCATTAACTGATCTGACCCTTTTGATATCAGCCAAGGCAGACTGAATGTTGCCACCTAGCAGGCTGCTTATCAGAACAATGTTTCTCAATCTTGACAACATGAAGATGTGTGGATTTCAGGTCCCAGAATTTGCAGCCAGCATGGGAATTCTGAAAGTTCAGCCATCTTCAAGTTGCCAAGGTTGAGAAACAATGAGACAAAATTCATTTTGTATTTCAGTCTCAAGTTTTATGATTGTCTGAAGTCTATTAGTATCTGTTAATTATTGTTATTTTATTTGCTTTTTGGAATTCTTGCTATTCATATTCAGAAGTAAAATCAAATGTCCATCTCTGTCTGTAGTCATGCATTATTATTTATATTGCTATTTACAAAACTTTGGGAACATGTAGTATGTTCCTGAATTACTGAAAACCCTGAACATTCTTGAATAGTTGATCTTAATTTTAATTATGGCAGTTCCTAGTCCTGTTCTGGCAAACTGCTCTTTGGATCTGTTTACGCTGTGATTTTCTGTATTGAATGCAAAGTGTATTCAGTGCCAGGTATATGTATTACCTGCTGGTACTGTATCTATCTGATACAGTCTAATTTATAAGTAACTAGCTGATTACCCGGCCTTGTTCGGGTTTTTTTTTTCTTTAAAGGAAGTATACTTTCCATCGCTGCCTGCCACTGAATGAAGCTCGCCTGCGGCCACAGGTCATTGCCGCTAATCGCGGCCAGAGCTTTGTGGAGCGGCAGCGTCTCATGCCGCTAAATTCAAAGTGCTGTCAAGCGCCGGCCACATTTCTTTAGTGAAAGCTGACGCTGCCACTCCACAAAGCTCTGGCTGCGATTAGTGGCAATGACCTGCTGTGGCCGCAGGCGAGTTTTGGTCAGTTGCAGGCAGCGGTGGAAGCATCGGAGCAGTTCCTTCCTTGCGGCCAGAGAAGGTGATTGGCGCTAATGGTGGCCAGAGCTTTGTTGAGCGGCAGGCTGTGCTATGCATGCGCAGTTCAGCTTTTTCTGTGAGTTTTTTGCTGTGTCGGTGGGGGTGTCTCCTTTGTGTCCCTATTGGAGGCATAGACCCCCCAATGGGTTTTGTGCCGCCTACAATGCTGATCTCGCAACCCCAGAGTATGTATGTGCCAAATTTGGGGGAGATAGGTGCAGGGGTGTGGGTTTGAATCGAGCACCTACAAACCCACACTTCTCTTTTATAGATATAGATTGTTCTTTATACTCCTTCATAGTTAAGTCTAAAGCAGTTGCAGCTATTTTATAATAGGTCCTTTGATAGCTTTGAGTCTCCTGTCACATATAAACACCTTACTTTCAGAGTAATTCAGGAAAGTTCTGAATATTTGTTTTCTGTGTGCTTTTATAAATTATCCTTATTTGACTGTGATACCTAAACTTCATTTGTATGAATTTGTATGAATTCAGCTATAATTTGCTTTTAGTATTTTGCTTGCCTTAATATTTTTATTGTCAGTTCTTAATGATTCAAACTTGTTTCAAATTGTCTTCATTCTTAAAAGTAGCCTATAAACATCTAAATTATATTGAATTATGGAGAGATTAGTTATACTCTTAAATTGACAGGTTGATCATTATACAATACTATATTGCAATACTCAGTCACATAAATGAAATCACCAATTCTGGAATAAAGATTCACCTAGGTAACTATAATTTAAAAGTCACAATATCTGAAAAAGAAAGCCAATAATTTTGGGACTTTCTGACTGTAGGAGAGAACCTATCTAGTTGGGGAATCGAGCTTAAAAGGATATAATATAATTATGGGAGAAATTGAGAGTTTAAATAAATACTTGTATTGGATTGTTCCTCAAGGCCATTTATTTATTTTACTTCTCTGTAAGATTTAGAAAAAAAAATGAAATACTGTATTTTCTAGCATTTTTCAAGGTATTTATTGAGATTGGATATGGTAAGTGTAGCTTTTTCATGTGCTTACTAGTAAACTTGTGCATTCATCCAGCTTTTTCTGGACAAGTCTGGGACCAAATGTAAATTAATTTATCTGTTAGGTTTAATGAGAAAGCAGTACTATGAATGTTGATTGGCAGTTTTGTCAAAAGTTCAATTTTATCCTATTGAAAATAAATAATTTATTTAGAATATTTATAGGCATCCTAGAGTATTATGAGAACTTGTGTTTCACTGAAATGGAATAAAGTTAAGAAACTCTGGTATTGTGATCAAGACGTGAAGGTCATAGTTCTACTGTGCTAAATTGCTAGAACTTAAAATATAATAGTAAATCTTGAGATTTTGAAGCATTAGAGTAGGATAGGTGATTTTGAATTGAGTTTACAAACATGGACAGATGATGAATTACGATATGATGAGAATACATTTCATAATTCTTCCCATTTTGGAAGCTCATAACCCTGGAATAAGCTTCAATTACAAACATAAAATAAATGGAAATCTTATACAAAGTGCTGTGTGAAAATGCTTTTAGTATTCAGCCTTAATAATTGGTTCTTCCCATTACAGAGTTTTCCCTCTGATGAAGGATGGCCATTTGCAAAATACCTTGGAGCATGTGGAAGAATGGTAGCTGTAAACTATGTGGGAGAAGAACTATGGAGTTACTACAGTGCGCCTTGGGAAAAACGAGTGGACCTGGCATGGCAGTTAATGGAAATAGCAGAACAACTAACAAACAATGGCTTTGAATTTGCACTCTACCTCCTTGATGTCAGCTTTGACAACTTTGCAGTAGGTCCTAAAGATGGAAAAGTTATCATCGTGGATGCTGAAAATGTTTTGGTGACGGATAAAAAGTTAATCAAACAAAGTAAGTGAGGTTCTATTTTATTCAGTGGCTTTTTAATAATTTAAGCTATGGTTTGATTTTTCTTCCCTCAGCTAAAAATGATTGGTGTTAATACAGCAACAAATTTTAAAATCATTTTTATTTTTGCATTTATTTTTGAATAACTCGAATTTCTCAGTATAAAGGCTTATTGAACAAAAATAAACTAGGGATTTTTGCTGCTATGAAATATGCAATAAAAGTGGTTCAGTCCTTGGAGGACATTGAAGAAATATAAGTAGCCAGAGTAAATAATTTTGTGGGGATGTATTATGGACATCCCAACAAATGTGTATAATTCTAATACTTTGCTTCTTAGCTATCTTTTCTTGGCCAATAAGATGACAAAAAAAATGTCTAAGTGTCACAAATTAGGATAAGCTTTAAATTGGTAGATCCCAAACCATTATATTTTGGGTGACATACTCATGTATGTTCTGATCTGTCTATGTGACAGAATGGCCTAGGAAGTGATGATTAGATAGTGATAATTACTCTGCCATAGAATTTTTTTTCTTAATGTCATAGAAATTATAGTACTCAGTTTAGCAAAACTACTTTTTTAACAATTGATCTCCTTGTAGACTAGGGGTGTCACACTCAAGGCTCGGGGGCCGGATACGGCTTGGGGGGTGCTTAGATTTGGCCTGTGGGGCCACCCTGGAAATAGTGAAGGACAGGCTCGCAGTGCTTCTGCCAGTAAAAACGGAGCTCACTAGAGTTGTGTGAGGCCTTCCCGACCTCCGTTTTCACTGGCAGAGGGTTGCAGGAGGCCATCACAGTTGAAAACAGAACTCAGGAGCCCGTTTTTGCTGACAGAGTGCATGGGTCACCACAGGTGCCCCCTGACACAAGTAATGTCATGCTGACCACACCCACCCTGGCCACACCCATCCCAGCCCCCCGAGGTCAAACACAAACCTGATGCGGCCCTCAATGAAAACAAGTTTGACACCCCTGTTGTAGACTGTATATTTATTTTCTTTTTCTTTAAAGTGATATGAATGTCCCAAACATCCTTAAAATCATTTTTGTGCCTTTTTTTCAAACTGATAGTAAACATACTAAAACGGCTTTAAATATTGTTTGTAATTATGTACTTTAAACAAAAGTCCCATGATAAGATGCACCCAAAGTGCATTTTGATCTTGTGACTGTTCTGTTATAATACTGTTACTTACTATTGTGTTTTCTATGCATTTCACAGATAAACCTGAAAACTGGGATGTATGGTATGAAAGCAAATTTGATGACTGTGATAAAGAAGCTTGTCTTTCTTTCTCAAAGGAGATTTTGTGTACTCGGGTCACTGTGGATCATAATTACTATGCTATTTGTCAGAACCTTTTATCAAGACATGCCACCTGGCATGGCACTTCTGGAGGACTTCTTCATGATCCTCCAGCTGATATTGCCAAAGATGGTCGACTTGAGGCCTTGCTGGATGAGTGTGCCAATCCAAAGAAGCGATATGGTAGATTCCAGGCTGCAAAAGAATTACGTGAATATCTTGGACGATTAAGTAATAATGTGAGGTAGTTCATAGTGGGCTGACAGTCAGAAACTGTATCGTGCTGGGGCAAGGACACAAGGACAAGTGAATTCTGTACCTGAAGCAAGAGACCAACCAGAATGAGAAAATAAATTGCATAACCCTGTTGCTACATGAAAGTTGACAAAAGTTACATATCCTACTACAACTTGAGCTACTTTTAACTGAAATAGGAAGACTGAAAAGATAATTGAATTCACTTTCTCAATAAGATTTCACTGAATTGTGAGAGTACTACACTTCCTTGGAAAGTCAAGTTATTTGGGCCTGTTTTAAAGGCTTTTATTTCTGATGTCATTATCCTGCTCTTATACAACTTAAAAAAGAGGCATTTGCATAGATGCTGATAATCCAAGGTGTCCTTGATTGTTTTTGTAACTACTAGATTTTCATTTAATGTTGTGTGCTTTTTGAATACAGGATTCCTCCTCTTATTCTATTGTTGAATTTCTTTTGTTTCATATGTTTGTATGCCTTATTAAAGATATGCTTGTAAAGGCTGTCTTAAATGTTGTGTGAACCTAACCTAGTTATGTTTGAAATTGTTTATATTCCTACTTCACATCTTAGTTAAATAGAAAACTCCATCCTTTCAGTGTATAAAAGTATATGCTCATCAGGGAATTGAAATATACAAACTATTTCAATGAAGACAAACAGTTTGAACCTGTCATGCTTACATTGATCCAGCAGAAATAGTGGGCTATAAGAACAGCCATGACTACAGAAAGACTGATTGATTTCCATGGATCAACTTTAAACATGACTAAAAGTAAAAATTATTTTATGTTGAAGAAGCACTAAATAAATGAATTTTTTTAAAAAAATGCTACCATAGTAATCATAAGCCAAAGAAAATGATTATGTGTAGTCTCTAATTGCTTAAAATAATGTACTGTAGTGGCATTAGCCTACTGACCAACATTTAAATCAGTTATTATCATTCTAGTACTAGTTAAAAACAACATACAAATGAGAAAATGCTTAGCCAGGCTAGCATTTATTCTGTATTATTCACAATTTTGCTAATTATTGGAACTAATGTTTACAGGACTTAAATTTTGAGGTTTACTATCTAGTAACACCCTTCATGTATACGGTAGAGGGCTTCATTGCATTTTGTGTAGTTTCAGTTATTTTTTCTCTGATGGTTTCTATTTGCCTGAAATTGTTCCTTCAGATCAGGAGTTGAAGAAGAAATTGGATCACTTCTAAAATTAACTTTTAAAAGGTATGGTTTTCTTTATTTACAGTAACTACTATAAAGGTTGTCTTCACTGGAGCGATAAAGTTCTGATCATGACAAAGACTCCTAATTACAACAATTAATTGACTACTAATATTTTAAAGTGGGATACTGATAAATTCTATACTAAGGATGATAAATATGTTACTGAAAAATGTATTTGGACAAGTGGGATATAGCAGTATGAATGAGCTGAAAACTGCCCAATCCGTTTCCGAACTCTGAAAACACAGAATATGTCAAAGGTATATAAAATAAATGGCAAGGCCTATCGTTCTTCTCTTTGGCTTACTTAGTCATATACTATTACTTCTTTGCAAATTGTGTCTCTACAGTGTTACTTTCATTTAGTTGTTGAACTGTCTCCTGGGAAAATTTCTTGCTGTGGCAGTTTCTTTTATTTCTAATATGGCTGCATCAGAGCACATTAGGCACGTTAGCATTCTATGGACATAATTATAGAATTTAGAGGTTAATAACTTGTTTATTTATATAAAAATTGTAGTTTTGTCTAATTTTCTCTAGATTCTGTTACAATGTATTCCAATAATATTTAGGTTGTTATAGTTCACACTTGAGCAAAACTGAAATGTGAGATTAAACACTAGCCCGCTACAAAATGCCTTGCTTTATCGCAATTTTAATTTAATACCCACACTTTCAAATGGATAAGGAGCATTGTCACTGTAGGCTTTAAACAACAACACTACCAGCTACTGAGTTGGTTCAACTGCCAATGTTTCCTGGGAGTTTAAGGTTGGAATTCATGGTTCATCTTGAAATACTGTGCTGATAAGCAGGATTCTGATGATAAAAGGATAATTTTCAGTCTACAGGGAAAACACCTATGTGGAAAGCAATAAGTTTTATTCAATTTGCACCTATCAAGTATTTATTGTACAGGGACAATTTATATTTTTAATCATTGCCCATGAATAATAGTAAAATATTTTTGAATGAGATGTTTGGGGTTTGTATGTGCATAAAAATTGTCTTTTGTACTGTAACTGTTTAATTTGGTTATCAAAACTGTTTCCTGTGCCTTTATATTAAGGTTGTTTCTACAACTTCTCTTGAATAATAAAAAAATGCTTAATTTTTTTTTCCTTGGCCTTGCTTAAATGTAATACATTGGTGGTCCATTTTAATACTGAAGAGGGTTTTTACTCCACCATGAATAGCAACAAATATAAGTGCTTTTGAAAAGGATAGAACTCATTTGTAGAGAGTGGTATCAGTACTAAAATCTCCAAATTTGGGCAAAATATTTATTTTAAAAGTAATTAAAAGGGTTACTAAGGTACTTTTATATGCTTTGTATAGTAGGAAGTGCTAATAAGAAATAGATTTTTACTTTAATATTGCCAGGAAATATTCAGGATTTATGAATTTAATTTTGAACTTGTTACATTCATAAAGAAGTTAGAATTAGAATTGGGTTTTTCCCTCTTACAGCTGTTGCTTTTATGTGACACTATGAATGAGTGAAACATGGAATGTATATGCTGTTATCTTCTTCTTCGCTAACAAAGAAAGACATACTTAATAGGTTTGGAAAGTTTTTGGATATGAACTTAACTGGGAAGAAAACAAACTAGCTATACAGTTGATAGTTTTAAGGTCACTTGCATATTAAATTATCAGTTCCGGAATATGCATAACAAAAAAATGAGGTTTATTGGGAAATGAAAGTAACTGCTGAAATGGATTTCCTCATGCAGATGGATGACAGCAATTTATAATTTATTTCAGCTTCTGCATCTTGTGCTAAGAAGCAATTGCTGCTAAACTAAATACATTGCTGCTGCTTCCAGAAAAAAAGTTAACTAATATTTTAGCTGTTCTATGTTTCGGATCTATACTAATTTTCTATAATTTCAGGTGTATACATTTAATTGTGATTTTGGAGTTTCTGATATTATTTCAGATCTGTTTATACAAAGATAATTTTTGTGAAACTACTATGGTACTTTCAAAAAGTAGATCAATTCCATGTTTTTAAAAGTATTTTTTGATATATTAAATCTAATTAAAAACAAAAATCTTGGCTTCTCCAGAATCTGATTTTTTTTTTTACACTGAACTACTTTTCTGGAAGTCAAGTCAATAAATTGCTATGCCTTGCTTGCTGGTTAAGCATTATTTCCACCTTTCTAAAAAAAAAACTTGTCCGTAATGTCTAGGCAGCCAACAGTTGCTGTGTAACATGGCCTAACCTTTTACTTACGTCTCATTCTCTACAGACCCACAAAAATGCATCAAAGCCAAAACCATAATTGGATGTGGGCTGAGCACTGGCACAACAGAAGGAACATTTTAGCATACTATTGTAGAAAGATACTGAAAACAAACTTGTTTGAATAGTTACAAAGCTCCAAAACAATGCTTGTTTTTGCAAACCAATAATATATACTAAAAAAAAGAAGATTCTTTGATTAATACTTTCTGAAAAAATTACGGGGGAGGGGGGACTGTAATCCCTATAAATTACTGAACAAAAGTTCCAGTAACCTCAAATTACTTAATCATTGAGGAATACTAGGACATGAAATTCAGCACCATCTGGAAAATTTTATAACCAGGAATTATAACAGTAGCCTCTGATTTTCCACGGTTAAGGAATTACTTTTAATCATACCTAGAAAATACAGGTAGTCTTTGACTTATGACAGTTCACTTAGTGACCATTCAAAGTTACACAAAACTCTCCAAAAGCTACTTGTGACCCGGTTTCAAAGTTATGACCGCTGTAGTACATCTGCAGTCATTCACTTTTATGTTGGACTGCAGAAATACTGTAGCGCTCAACTACCAACTCCACTGGGTCTCTGCAGAGATTCATCTACCCTGGAGATCAGGCAGATATAGTGGCACGAATCAACTGGAGCTTGTGAGCCTCCGGTTTCCTTTGCACCCAGCGATCAAGGGGAGATCAGGGCAGACGGAGTTTGCAAACTCCAGCAATTAAAGAGAAATCCAAACCAAGAACTTACAGGACTCAAGGCTGCTGTTAGGCCCAGCAACGCCTAACGTAACTTTCTGTTGTTTCAGTTCTGCAGAGGCACCCGGCTCTTCAGGATCAGTTCCTTACAGAGCCTCATGGATGGCAAACTCTTCCGATTTTGCAACATGTTCTAGTCTTGTGATACTGTAAAGTTTTTCCCTAAAAGAATTTGCCATGAGGCCCTCTAAGGAACTGACCCTGCAGGGCCAAGTGCCTCTTCAGAACTGAGGGCCTCCCCACTCTGATGGTTTCCCTCCGAGGCACTCAGTGTTCAGTTTAACAACTGTCTCATTTGTTTAATGTTTGCATTAGGGAGAGAAAGGAATGGGATCATTCCTGTTTCAACTAATGACTGTCACAACATACGGCCATAGCGGGCAGTCTCCGTTATGGTTGTATCTTGAGAACTACCTGTACAATTATTTATTTACTCGATTGAATTTCAATGATGTTTCAATGCAGCGGCACAAATCCCACACTTCGATGCCATTAGTCAAGTTTGTTGGGATTATAGGTAGTCCTCAATTTACAACCAATTGCTCAACAATCGTTCAAAGTTATCGATGTCCCCAAAGCTACTTAACATTTGGTTTTGAAATTATGACACCCGCACATGCCTCCTCCATGATTATGTGTTTGCATTTTGGGTACTTTGCAACTGACTCACCTTTATGGCCACTTGTAGCATCCTGTGTGTGACTGATTTGCGAAGTTTTTTTTGCCAATTTTCAATATTTACCTCTGATCACTGGCAAAAAATGTCTATTGGTCAAAATGGATTGATTCTGCTTGCTTAACAACTGTATTCATTTAATCATCGCCACAAAAATTGTCAAAAACTCAAGTCCAATCATGCAATGCCTCAACTTATTTCCACAATAACTTATGATCATAATTCTGGACACAATTATGACCATAAGTTGAGGACTACCTATAATGGAGGTTGAATTAAAACATCTCTCAGGCTTTTCCTAGCATCTGGACTGGAGCCAATTAAATGTGCTCAAAAAATCTTTAATAAATAACATTTATTATACAAAAGGTAAGAATCTAGTAAGACAGAATTCAACTGACTATAAAGCAAATGTGACTCTATTATCTATGATGAGACTTATATTCAGATTCTTGAGCCTCTAATGAGCCACAAATAATGGGATAGGCAAGCTTAGTTTCCTCTGATGATTATCTTGATAATGGATAGATCCAGGAGATTGTTTTATGATTGTGAGAGAACTGTTGTAAAACATCTTGTGAACATCAGGTTGCCTAGTCTTTCCCTGATGCAATATGGTTATGTTTTTGGGTACTGTCTTATTGTGCAAACAGGAAATGTGTGCAGAGATGAAGTAGCTAAGTCTCTGTTACATTGCTGATTTAAAGAGATGTCTGTCTATTTTGCAAAACTATAGAGACATGAAATTTCCTGCTCCCATGGTCAATCCCTGTTTTGATGTCTGCTTCTGCTTACAGCCAAATAGTATTGTCCTGATTTTGTGTGAAAAGCATTTGATAAAGAAAGCATTAGGTTGATTCCATCAGATTTATTTTCATCCTCCTGGCTTTTTCAGCTAGTGGAAAAAATATGTGCCAATTACACTACTACATCAGGAATAGAGTGGGTCTGACTCCAAGATTCTCTTAAGCGCCTTCCCATGACCCTCCTCCTACACTCATTGTATTGCAATCCAAGCTGTATTTTTTTTAAAAAAAGGAATCAGAACTGAGTCACAAGCAGCATTTTCATTTTCCATGATAGACATCAAAATCTGATTTTCAAATTCCTCCATGTAATTTGTAATGGCCTTTTACATTTCACTCTTGTGCTATTTCACTATTAGATCATTTCACTGTTATATGATTTCAGGCCCCAGCAAATAGTTTTCTTTACATTTCATGTTCCAGCTGTGACCAGCTCTTTCAGGGAGACAACAATAGAACAGCAGATAATGCCAGTTTTATCTTGAAATGACCAATAAGTACCTTTTTAAGTTTCATCTGACGTCATCTCTGATGTACTGGGTAATTTGAAACGCCTGGCAGCTGTTTTTGGATGCTGTTGGCTTAAGGAGATATAAGCAATTTGGAGAACCAATTGTTGGAAGAAATCTTTTTTTTTTTTCACTTTACAGGGCTAATCCTGAAAGGAAGGCAGGAAGAAAACATTCTGGTGTTGTTTCTAGCCTAATCCAGGCTTACAGAAACTGCCTCTCCTATTACATTCTTTGCAGGATGCCTAGACTTACTGTCTCCTTCTCCC